>DWJZ01004980.1:0-14659 GCA_018249125.1 Asbolis capucinus
AGTTTCCCGGAATTAGAAAGTTCCCATGTTCTATGCTCATTGAGAGAACAGAGAGAGTATACATGTACGAGTATATTTTTCTTGGTCATCATCAAGCCTTTGGATGTCCACTGCTGGCTACAGACCTGCCCTAATTCGTATTTATTTGGGCGCGCGGGAAAAAGAACCAATTGAAGTAGTACGTCGCAGAAGCAATTGGAATCAATAACTACACAACACTGACCCCAGACAGATCGGAAACATATTGTTACAGAACGGGTAACAGAAGAAATAAGGGGAGAAGGATAAACAAAGGATGAAAAAGAGGGGAACTGGTTCTCAAACAAGCGGGTGATAGCCTGCCAGCGAATTTCAAAAATTCATCAACGAAACCCTACTACTGTGCAGCTGACTTTTGTTGCCTTTTACAACACCCCAGTCTGCCTGCATGGGATTGGGTTTTATATTTTAATCTAAAAATTGCTATATTACATGTTTGTTCGCGAGTCTGAAGATTCAGATACCCAAATGTTTTCCCTGGAGGACAGGGTGCGCAAATCGCCAAGATTTATCTTCCACCCTTGCTCAATATTGCTAACTCAGCCGATTCCTCGCAATCTTAGATCTATAATTGTGCGACTTGTTTTCGGGTCAGCGACAAAACAACATACCAGATCACCTAAAACGTGAGCTGATGTTTTGTTTAGTTCTTTTCAAACAGCCAACACATAAACACGTCCCACAATGCAGCAAGGGGTATTAAAATTACAAAAGGTACAATGGGTGTAAGTTGAAAGTAGTTTTTTAACTTTTTTTTAGTTCGTTGGTAATCCAACAAAGTTGTATAATTGGTTATTCGTGCGGATAGTATTTTATGTTCAATTTCTATGGGAAAGCGCCATCTAGTATATTCTTGATCGAAACTTGCAATCGATACAATTTGTTAATTGTAAATTGTGATGAAACTTCTGGTAAATAAAAAATTCAAATTTAAATCTCTGGTTTAAAAAACATTATTTTGTATCATAAAAACCGGCTTCAAAACATTTTCAAAATCGGCCCACTCAGTAAAAAGTTCTGAGGTAACGCTAATAAAATACACACGAATTGAGTACCATTCGTTAACCAGTTCGTCGGGCTCTGAAACGATATGTTTTAGGTTCAAATGTTGCGACATACACCTCAACTTCTCAAAGTTGTGTGCGTATCAGAAGTTGATTATCACTTGCTACGGTGAAGGAAAACATCGTGAGGAAAGCTGCACTACTTAGTGTTCTCCAAACAGTTCTTAAAGGTGTGTGAAGTTCACCTATTCACCCTTGGCCAACGTGGTGGATTGCCTGTCCCCCCCATAGCACCATCGCCCGCGTAGTAGGCAAGTACGTTGATAAAGGACACTATGTGTCATTTCAGACTATGGTCTACCTCTCTGCCAAATTTCATCCTAATCAGTAAGGTTTTTGTCTAAACAAGTAACAAAAATCCATCCATCCAACGCCACGAACTTTCGGATTTATTATATTAGTAGGTTTAAGAATGAAGTCGAAAGATTTTTTGGGATGTTGCCAAGGTAACGATATTTTAGAAGGGACACAAATAAAGCTAAATTTTTGCAGCAGTCAGCTGCCAATGTTAGCTGCCAGCTGTGAATACATGTTCTGGCTGGAGGCTTGAGAGCCAGTTCCTCTTTCTTGGCCGTCAACCGACATCTATAAGATATTGAAGGATAATATTAACCATTTACCGTCCTCATGAATAGTCTACCTACTTTTCGGCTATACTCTTAAAAATGTAGAGAATATGTCGCCATGTACCTGTGACTGCATATTTTATTTAGTTTGTAAAATATGAACTACCTAATAATTATTTTAGAGCATCCGACCATGAATTTTAATAGAAATACAGTATTCAAAAACATTTCCGATACAACAATATCAATTTCTAAATGACATGTAGGAATCGAATTTCGCATTTATTTTTTGAATCTATGAATTCAAAGTCAACCATGTATTTTTTTCACTAATATATTGAACAGTGGATCAGTGATTATCACCAGTTTTCCGAAAGGTCCTGAGTTCGAATACTCGGCCATTTCATCCCAAACTAAGTATCTTATACTATGGTGATCTGCCGTTGTGTACTGTATGCACATACATATATACATATGTATATATTTAAAAATACATACACACACACATGGATACAGTAGTACACATACATAACAAATATAAACTAAGTAAATAATAAAATATTATAAACGTGTAAGCGGTGATAGCCTTATGGTTAAGAATTCAGCCTCTAACTCGAGGGGTCCGGGTTCGAATCTCAGGGCGTGCACTTCTGTCCTTATGGAGTTATGTGCGTTTAAGAATTTAAATGTCACTCGCTATAACGGTGAAAGAAAAGATTGTGAGGAAACCTGCATGGCGGGGAGTTTGCAAAACTCAAAGATGCATGAAGCCTGCCAATCCGCACTTGGCCAGCGTGGTGGGCTATGACCTTAACCTTCTCATTAAGAGAAGAAGCCCGTGCTCAATAGTGGGCCGACGTGGGTTGAGATGTCCAAACGGAGCGACGGATTGACGTGTTTTATATGTGTAGATAGACCCAAAAAAATAAGCTCCGATGACATAAAAATGTAATTTTCAATTCTATTTAATTCGCTTTCTTGAACGTAGAAAAGTTCACTTATCTTCTACATATAAATTATGAAATTAAGCAAACAAGCCCAGTTAGGGCTTTGTCTTGAGAAATTCTGTTGTTTTAGATTATTTTAAGATTTAATAATATAGTAAAAAGTGTCTGAAAAATTAATATTAGTTTTTATGCTTAAAAATTGATTTATAAGTTTCAGTTTTAAAATACATAGATGTGAACACTTTTAAAGGTTTATTACTCCTGTAATGTATGTAATTTTCATATTACTGTTTTTAACTTTATTCTGTAGGGCGGTGATATCGTCATTTCGTCTAAGCACTAGTATTTGCTATTTAAATTTATGAATATGTGAGAGTTTCCATCCATATGCAAATAAAATGACTGAATAAGCTCCATGCTGTGTAGCCAGTGATAGTTTGGTACGTTCTAAAACATACGGCATACAGTTTAAAGTTTTTACGGCTAAGTTTAGACACCGAACATTTGCCAATGATGCACAGTTTTGGCTTCGATTTTTTTTCTTTTCTTGATAATGTTACAAGTATTCTAAATTCGGCTAGTAAAATTGGCTTATTTGACTGATAGGATAGAAAACGTAAGTATAAATGATGCTAAGTCAGTGGGGTCACCAGCTGTGATGGGTGTACCACAGGGCTCAATTTTGGGTCCCTTTCTCTTCTTGGTACACATTAATGATTTACCATACCATATAATCATGATGATATCGCACTTTCTACAGATGATACATAGTTAATATTTAAGACTAAAAGAAATAAACATAGTTTTGACGACGTAAAAATCACTCTATCGCATGTTTCTCATTTGTTTACAACTAATAACCTGCTATTGAATGCTAAAAAGACTAAATACGTGGAATTCGTATTACCAAATGGAAGGAATGTAAATAAAATCCTTAAATTAAATAATGAAACATTAAGTATAGAGAATTCCACAGTCTTTCTTGGAGTAACTTTAGATAGTAAACTGCAGTGGTGCCCGCATATAACAACTCTCGCGACTAAACTCAGCAAGGCTGCATATGCTGTTAGAAAATAAGATGGCTTACTGATGTTGATACTGGTAGGCTTGTTTATTTTGCTTATTTTCATAGTGTCATGTCATATGATATCTTATTGTGGGGTAACGTATTGTTTTCATACGGAATAATATATGTAGGTTCATTTAAACTGAACAGCTACGAGTATGTTAACAGTCGGACAACAACAAGAATGGACCTACTAGTTACGTCCTCGTAGCGGCTTTCGAAAGTCCAGCAATCTTTTGAAGGGCTCGGTGTACGATTCTTTAACAAAATCCCGAAAGTAATACGAGATTTGCCTGCGAATCTATTCAAAAAACGTGTAAAATCTCAACTCATAGGCAGGGGAAATTACAGTATAGCAGAGTACCTAAATGACAAGGATGCATGGAAATGATTCGCTCTGCTCCCAATTCCAGCTAGGCTAGTAATAATTTGTATAATAGATTTAAGTCTGTGTTTAAAAAGAGTACCGGGAGTTTCTTTCCGCCGTTTTTTTTCTTCCGGCCTACACTAGCGTACATAGTCTTTAGTTTGTGTTATTATACAGACGATGATGGATAGGCATTGTTCTTAAATACTTCTTTATTATATAATTTTCTTAAAAATGTTTTGTTTTTTAATTTAACTGATGTAGGGATTTTTTTATTGTTAATTTCTTACTTTCGTTAAGTGAGCTATTGGTTCCTAAAACGAAATAAATACTTTTCATTTCAGTTCAAAGATCAAAGAAACTTTGTATTGTTAACGTTGGTTTTCGTGATGTGAATTATTGGTTCTTAAGGCGGAATAAATTGCTTACATTTCGTTTCATTTCATATTAAATAATATTTCTTCATATAACGCGAGAGAAGTTAGCGTTGTCGCTTAAGTCACTTCTTAAATGCTATATTATAATGACGATGGGTAAAAAGAAGAAAGTGTGAAAGTTGTCAAGGGCTGGAGTCTATTTTGTAAAAAACGATCAATCGCGAAGCATTGATAACTTTATCATCAATTAGTAAATTTGACTTTGTTTGTCAACTTTGACTGGGCCGTTGGTCTGGTGATTAGTGAACCTGACTGCTAGGTCGGGATTTCGATCCTTACCCACGATAATTTTTTCTGTGATGAGTAAGATTGTTTAACGTGTGTCTGGATGTAATAAAGATATCTATATAACTATTCAAATATATATGTATATATGTTTGTCAGTTGTGTGATCACCATAGTACAAGCAAATGCTTGGTTTGGGATCAGATGGCCGTATGCGAGTTGTCCTGAGATATTTATTTATTTATAACTGTATAGTTAAATGCACATGAATGCTTAGCAAAAGAACGGACAAAAGTCGAGTCACGTCGTAAGCAAGTCGTCATCATCTCAAGCCATGAATCTGAATGAGAAGGCTAAGACCATATTCCACCACGCTGGGCAAGTGTGGTTTGCAGACTTCAGACACCTTTGAGTTTTGCAAACTCCTCGGCATGCAGGTTTCCTCACGATGTTTTCCTTCAACGTTATAGCGAGTGACATTTAATTGCTTAAAAAGCACATAACTCCGAAAGGTCAGAAGTGTACGCCTTGGGACTCGAACCCGGAGCAGGAGGCCGAATTCTTAACCACTAGGCTATCACCGCTTAAGCACCGCGTAAACTCGTGTTGATTATGAATACCGTTTTAATCCTTAAATGCACCTTTGGCCTTATACGGCTAAAAGCTGACGAAATTACATTGTCAGAGTTTGCTTACACCTTGGCTAAAGAGATATGTACGGCTAAAGAGATTTGTTAAACTGAGCATAAAATTCAAACGTTATTTCAAAATCGTGTATATTTTCCTTGTATGTATAATTAGGAGACATCAAAAAATTTCAAATGGAATTGAAAAAGTTTCTAATTGACAAATATTATTATTCAGTTCATGATTTTTAATGTGAGAAAGATGCTTAAGATTTATCGTAGGTAAAAATATTTTACAATACGTTGACATTGCTTACTTTTGTATTTATAATATTTGTAATATATAATTTATTCTGTTTTGACCTAAATATTTATGGCAATATAATTGCTAAATTGCTAATGATTAAGCAAATTATTCCTATGCTTAGAAGGTCATGGAGATATACATATTTTTATGTATTACTAGCTTCCGCCCACGACTTCGTCCGTGTGGAATAGTTCCTTTGGGCTAACGCTAAATCATTTCTGTCATACATGATTTTTGCGAAAATTTAACCGTTTACGTAGCGTACGCTGCGAAAGCTTCCAATAGGTTAAAATCCCCGATTTTTAAACATTCCTGGTCCTCCGCTCCTATTGGTCTTAGCGTGACATAGTCTATAGCCTTCCTCGATAAGTGGGCTATCTAACATTGAAAGAATTTTTCAAATAGTACCAGTTATTCCTGAGATTAACACGTTCAAGCAAACAAACAAACTCTTCAGTTTTATAATATAAGTATAGATCCTGCAGTAAATTATGCTCACAAATAAAGGAATTCGAGTTGATTTGTTTTTAAGGACATCGTGGTAGGCCGACCTCTGTTTTATTTTATACTTGAAAATGCCCTCGTTTCACTTCGGAAGTACCAGTTACCACATAATGCATGGTATCGTGGATTCATCTGTAGATAACGATGTCTTCTGTAAAACTGTAGTACATCATGTTGCTCTATTGTCTATAATAACCGCAGCGTACGCGATATAAGGATTTTTTTCACACATTGGGTTACATTATCGAAATTTTCACGCGGATCCCTGTTTTTTCTTGTATTAAATATAGTCTATATTCACTATGGATAATGTAGGATTCTAACGGTAAGTCATTTTTTAAATCGGTCCAGTAGTTTCGGAGCCTATTCAATTCAAACGAACAAACAATAAAATCTTTCCTCTTTATAATATTAGTGTAGAATTTTTAAAACATTATATGTCATTCTTACTCTTTCTCTCATCCATTTAAAAATAACGGTGTCAAATATTATAGTTCTACGTAAAATATCTGCTGGAACCTTTTACTCGAATCAGTCTGATCCCTCGTCGATCTCTTCAGACACTATAGGCATAACGATAAATAGTGAAACAGCTTTCAAAAATACTTAATATATTTCATTGACTATTCCCTTTATACACTTAATAGTAAGAAACTAGTATCAAGTATTCCTAATGTGTATCTAATAAATATTGTATTATGCCCATTAAAATCTTCCCTTCGAATATACACAAAGGATATTTCTTCTTGCAAAATTCTTTTTCTTCATAAATTCTTCCAATCTGATACGCCTTCTTGAATATTTCTAAGGATGACTTATCTCCGATCTGTGGTTCCAGCCTGAAAAAACATTATAATTTAGTGATTAATTTAATTATATTAATATAAAAAACTAGAAATTTTCCTCGCTTCATTTCGGAAGAAGATAGGATGAAAACTACAATAATCCTTCTCGTCTTATAAGCTACAAACATGCATAAGTGTGCCTAAAGTGGCCCAGTGGTTTCAGAGTTGTCATACAAATTTTAACTTAATATCCCACGGGAAGAAATCAGTATTCTGGGACAAAAAAATATCCTGTATCCATCCTTACATAAGCAAAACAAGCTAAATTTCATCCCAATTAATCCATTAGTTTCGGAATTGCCGTTCTAATTTAAACCTATTATCCTGCGGTAACAAAGCGATTTTCTGGGATAAAACCTATCCTATACCTGTTTTCTGGTTTTAAACTTTGATTATGCAAGTTTCATCTAAACCTGTCCAGTGCTTTTTGGGGAAAGCTCGAACAAACAGACAATAAATAAAAAAAAAATTTCGCCCTCTATATCGGTAACAAAGCCTCCCAGCATCAGAATTTTCAAAAATATTTAATGTACAAAATTGACCCTGTTACAGTTTTTTTATAGTAGTGTAGATAAGAAATGAAGAATGGGAGGGAAAATGGCTGAAAAAGAGGAGAAGAGAATGACTGAGAATGAGGACATTTATTTTCAAGTCCTTTGTTGAAAAACGGCGAATTATTTGGCGGCTGACTCCATCATGGTGATAGCCAACTAGACGAGAGTCACGAAAAGAGAATCCTTCCACAAAAACCTAACATAGAGCAACTCTGTATATGTAAGTATGTTATTACGTACATACGTATTCACATGCAATAGTAAAAATTTAAAATATTTTCTGCACGAAAAAAATTATTCCTGATCACCTTATTGAGTCGCGGTTCCCTATGATTGGGGAGGCACTCGGTATGATCTTATGTATAGTGCTAAATAAGTGTGACGTGTAATTTCCGTTGGCAATCTTAAAATAAATATATAAATAGATTCAAAAATAACACACGTTCATTGTCACTTCTGTCGGCACTCTCGGAGTGCTAATGTTTTGTTTCTGGCTTCCCTGTTTCTACCAGTAGGTCTATAACTTCACGGCTGGCAACTTGTTGTTCCTCATATTTGCACACATTTTTTTTCTATTTGCACTCTTAACATCCTGGTGACCTAGTCTGTATACTTTGCATAAAAACAAGTGTTACGTATTCATTTCCTACCTGAGGGAATATTATCTTGCCAGGAATATTGTATATTAGTCTGTGTTGACTGTTGTGTTACTCTGGACTCCAAGTTGTGTTGTGCTGTCACCAATTTCAGTGTCACTTCTTGGACAGGCGCGCAAGTTGGAGACATACTATGGGTTGGATCGTCAGTCGATCGGTGTTATTGGATGTAGAGGGTAATTATAGATAAGTGAAAAGAAGAATAGTGAGATATAATACATGAATCTGCTTATAACCTAGTGGTTATGATTTAAGTTGCGGCCTCCCTAGAGCACCGTAACACAAAAGTACTCTCAAATGGCAAGCCCTTCCTCATTTTCTAACTCTTTTCCCTTCCCAATCGTAAATCTGAGGCAAAGCCGCCACATAAATTCTAGATCCACCACTGTACTCCATCCTAATAGGTATTTATAGCAGAATAATCTATCATTTTGCATTTACTAATGATGTTCAAATATTCGCAAAGCTTTACCAATGTCCATTTCCAGATTGTTCTCTATTTGCAAGGCCTTAGTTTCATTTGTTCATTAATCCAACATCATAGAGCGATTTACATAATGGATACAGATTTAGTTGCATTCCAAATAGCCATGCTCGTGAATATGTTATGACTGACAAATACAAAAGATTTTAGTGTACCTTATCATTGTGTTCACGATTTAGTTTATACTTATTGATGCGCTAATTGTACTTAATGACCCTTAAGCCAGTGGCTTTTTTCTATCAAAAATGATCGGCTGAATTAACCTTCGCGGCAGAAAGTGGATGGGCGACCACTGTCCGTGCATCTCTCGTGAGCGTCTCCATACTTCTGGGTATGCTTAACTTCTTCGATCGCTTGCAATCGAAACAAGCCGCCGGGTCATTAAGGCTGCATCGCTACACGTACTTACGTGAGGAGTAATATTAATCCTCTTTGGACCTCGGTACTTGGCGACTCTGCTCCAAGATCACAGTACAGCAACCTCGCACATTGTATTGGATCGTGCTGCAAGATCTTCCTCCACCTCACGTGTGGTTTCTGAAACTAATATTTCAAATAATTAATTCAAATGCTTTAGTACCGACAACAAGATCCATATGTTGGTAATACTTTAGAAAATATATTAGTAAAAAATAAAAATAAAATAAGAATTACAATGATTAAAATGAAATACAATAAAAAATAAATAACGAAATTAGGTAAAAATTTAATGAATTTAATCAGAACTTTAAAAAAAAAATTAAAAACAAGAAATTAAATTAAACAAAACAGGAACCGTTTTTCAGTTATTTTGAAGATGATATTTGAAATCTATCCTAGGTGTCCAGAAGACAAAGAATAATATCTATCGTGAATGTTAATTGCATTGATTAATTTTAAGCTAGTCCCGTACAGTTCTACTAGGTACCAGGTACACGATATTGTTATTGCTAATAATTTAAAACTAATTCTGAATCCTGAGCACATCAAATATGGAACTATTGAAATCCATGCAGCCATTGGTGAATTCAAGTCAGATTAACCAAATTCTTCGATTCTTAATTTAATTCTGCGATTCTTTTTTAAATACGTTTAGGTGGATGGTGTTCAGCTACTAATAAATATTTCTTTTGAAATAGACCTGGATATATACAATATATATATATATGTCCTATAATATATATCGATATTATATAAGAAAAATCTTTTCTTTTCAGATGACATCTCATTTGCTGAACTGTGTCATGAAGGATTTTTGTGGGAAAATTATATCTACCAAATTACGCGTAAGCTACCCTTATAGTTCCGTAGAGTTCTGATATAAAATTGTTGTTCATACTCAAAAAAGAAAATCTGACTGAGTCCGAATGCGCAATTTGGGAGAGCCTGTCGAAGCGCGATAATGATGGAAAATTGATTGGGGAGTTAATACTCACCTGCGCTCTTTTGCAGGCATTCATCTCACTAAACAGCCCAAAAAATCGTATGCCAGACTACACGGCTGCCCCATTTCGAAACCTTTACTCGGTGTAAATCCGATCTAGATTTTTACCATACAAACTTAACAAGTTTGTATGGTAAAAATCTAGATCGAATAGGCATCGAGTATAAGGTTTGAAATGGGACAGCCGTGTAGTCCGGCGATCGATCGAAATTCGATCTGGATTTTTACCATACAAAATTAACAAGTTTGTATATAGGTGTTATTTACTGTATACTAAATGGACAATTTTGTATGGGAAAAATTCCAAATAAAATTTACACCGAGTATAATAAGGGCTCAAAAATATTTTTTACAGAAGTGCATAAAACATACAGGATAAACATAAATAAGTAAATCCAGAGACTAAAAATTTTATGAACAGGTATCACTGATTACACTGTATACAGTCATTTACAGAATTGACATGAAATGCTTTTATTTCGTCTATAAAATTAATAACAAAATAAATATAAAAAATATCTATGATAAAGTATAAAGTCTACTAGGTTATAAACTGCATACAATCGAGTGAATGGTGCTCTACTATGGGTACTAGGTATTAATGCTTAAATAACGGTTTTACTGTTTAGGACGCTGGTATATATTGGTGGAAACTTAATAGGATACCAATGTTATGTGATAAAAAGTTTTGTTTAAAGTTCTGTACCTAGGTTAGATCAAAACCTAGATTTTGAACAAGGAAACCGGTACACAGACAGAACAGAAGTAATTTTAAGATTAAAAAGATTTATATTTCACCAAAACGAACAACATATTTTTTATACGTAAACAGCTGCAATACTATAAACTTTGTCGCAGCAGTTAACGCGCATCCCGAAACATACAAATTTTTAACTTTAAAATTACAAATACTTATACAATTTGAGCTACATAACAGAACTTTGGCTTACATATTTATTATTATTATTTTATTCCATTTATTTCAGGCATCTTGACCCATAACATATATACCTTACAGACTAACATACATATATTTGTATAAAACTTTTAACTAAATCACTTTAGTCAGGCGAAGTGAGACGCACCGCCCGTGACTCCCAGTGGTCGTTGAAGTCCACGAAACTTCTGAAAGACGACCCCTTTAGCCACAGCCCCTCGTTTAAAAATTTAGGTAGCTGCTCGGTTGGTACATGCACAGCAAACGAACTGAAGTTCACTGGATTTCGCGACTCCAACTTTTCTACCAGAACTCTGTAATTCATCTTCTTCTCCAAATATTTCACGACATTACGTACCGTCGTGGTGTGGTGGAGCCTAGAGCGTAAATATGGGTTGCTGGAACGGCGGGACGCAGGAGATGGTTGAGTCCTGTCGGCGTTGTGCCGCATTGGTTACGACAAAGAGGCTTCCTCTTCTTCTTCTGTTCCACATTAATAAAGCCGTCCTTGTCCTTTCCTCCAATGGGCACCGTACTGCGAGGGGGTGCGTTGTGCTAGGCTCCACTATCCCTCTTTGTCCTCTTCTGATCTCGACTGGGTTGCTGACGGGTTACAGCTGCAGCATAGTCACGTTGAGGCGTTGACGTGACGATGACAGAGGACACCTTCGCGGCGGAAGTGTGGTGCGGGTAACGAGCACGTCACCGCTTACTCGTGCGGGGACGGTGGCCGGCGAGTCGGGTTTCGTCAACTATCCGTACGTAGCTCACCGATGGTGTCTTGAGAGGCCTCCAGATTCAACACCACTTCTGCCAGATTCATTTTCAGGGTTGTTATATTCTACAGCATCCTGGTAACATCGACGTGATTGAACGTAACAGGCGGCAATCTTTTCAGGTTTTTCACTACGAAAATCGGCACATCGTCTGGATCAGCCCCCTTAAGTAGATTGATAGTATCTTGGAGACTCTTGTCACCTTTTTCATCCTGTTGGCTAGATGGCATCCGGTCGATCTTCCCGAGGGACTAAAACAGGAGTTTCTTAGCAACTCCGATCTACTCGCAGGTGAAGTTGGACTTGCAGATTTGGATGACACTAATTTCGTCCAATTGTATCGATGGCGCCACCACTTCATTGGCTACGAGCTGTTCGGAACTCATGGCCATCTTTGTGTGCAGTGGCAGGCCCCGCGCAGTTCGCGAATAATTTTTATATTATTCGATAGTGCAGCGAGTTCGTCCGTTCCCATACGCACACTCACGAGCACTCGATTATTATTGAATTATTTGAAGTATTTTTGTATAAAATAAATCTCTCTACAAATTTTTACAAGATACTCACACATAAGAAGGAAGTTGTCAAGTGAACGCAAATCCGAGTGGTACGAATTATCTGTCAGAAACAGAATTTTGGACCTGAAACAAAAAAAAAGGTTAATTAAATGAATAATACAAAAAAATCAAAATGAAAAAGTTTTAGCACTCTGTCTGCATTATATTATTGAAAAGAGGTACAATTTTTTGTTTCATTTATATACATATACTATGTATGTAGACTAGCTGTACCCGCGACTTCGCCCACTTGCAATTTAACAAAAAAGAAGAATACTGGAAATATAATAGTATCCTAAGTTAGTTATTATTACATAAGCTACCAATAGAAATCCCGTCAAATTCGCTCCAGCCCTTCCCGAGACTAGCTGGAACAAACAGACAGATAAAAATTGTTAAAAAATTCTATTTTTGTATACCGTGTATCCTACTAATTTTATACATGTGAAAGTTTCTGCTAACCGTTGAACCGAATAATAGACAGACCATATCCAGGAAATGAATCTAAGTTAGACGATATACTATACTACCTCCACTATAGGTTCCCCCGGGATAATGTGCACATTTATTTGTTTCTGGTTACTTCACGCACTAAGCTTTAACCGAATGAAAATGAAACTTGGAACACAGATAGATTATACTCTGGGATAACACATAGGCTAATTTTTAACAACAAATGATGCGGACGGAGCTGCGTGCAGAAACTAATTAAACATATAAATATATTAAAAAGCGATAATTTATATACAAACAGACACTCCAATTTTAATTGTGTAGATTTCTAATTAGTTTTGGACGTTTTAAAATCTAATTGAGTTCTACATCTTGGCTTTAAATTATCACATGTAAATCTGGCAACATTGGAGTACGCATAAAATCAAATTAGCATCTGACACGAATACTATGAATAATTAAACTACATTTTGTAAATATTTATTCGAATCTAAGCCTATTAATTTACATTTAAATACATATGACGTTTGGATTATACTTGCGATATTAAAGGCACTTCAAAATTTTAATATTATAACAAGGTTTATCAAAATATTTAAATATCTTTGGACAAATAAATATCTTTGGATAACTCACACAGAGCCATCTGAACCCGAACTAATCGTTAGCTTGTACTATGGTGATCAGATAACTGATAAACATACATATATACTTTTAAATACATACTTAAATAGATATTTCTATTACAGCCCAGACACACAGAACAAACTTTCCTACTCATCACAGAAAAGTTTGATCTGGGTGGGAATCGAACCCACGACCTCGGTGTAGTAGTCAGGTTCACTAACCACTAGACCAACCGGCCCGTCCAACACGCAAGCTTTAATTATAAACCTCTAATTTAAAGAAATACACAAAATTTCATAACTTTATGGTTAACCGTTGAGGAGGTTTTTTTTTTCTGGAGCCAATCCTGAACGTAGTATCAGGTCATGCTTATCATAAAAATGCATTATCATCACGACGGAAGCCTTATGCAAAATTTCAGCTCCGTTGTGTAAGAGAAAGTGGTTTTAATTAAGCTTGCAAGATTTGACCAGAAAATGTAACAAACAAATATACTAACATACTAATATAAAACACTGCAATTTTAATAAACGCTTGTAATAAATCGTAAACATCCTTACTAATAATATCAACGCAAAGTAACTCAGTCTTGTTAATTTTTCATGCCTAAACTACTGAACCGAATTGATAAAACTTGGTGCAGAGGTAGAAAAGAATTCGAAGAACACAGGCAACTTTTAGACAGACATTTCATCAGACAGACAGATTTGTTTCGCATTTACAATATAAGTAAGTAGTAAGGATTTTGTATCTGGTATTGTCATGCAAAAAAAATTAATCTATCACGCCTTTTTTTATTTTTTTCATTACTGGTGTCCATTCTTAAACGTTTGTCGTTAGTAAAATGATCAAAGACAGTAGGCAGTACCCAATCAGAAAGTTGTTAGTACTAAGACAGTGATAAAATTATTGATCAATAAAATTTAATACGCGCCTCACTCGTCCGACGATTAAATATTATGAGTTACGAGCTGTTTAACATCTTTCATGATTTATATCGTATGTAATAAACTACTTGTTCCTTGGTGTGAATCCTGTGGAGCAGTAAGTACTACTGTTTATTGTACGGCAATCAACATAACACTTTTGTTATTTTAAATATCTCGGGTAAGTTTCTTCTTCTAATAAATAAATATAAATAAATATCTTTGGACAACTCACACACGGCCATCTGACCCCAAACTAAGCGTTAGCTTGTG
>DWJZ01004981.1:0-14658 GCA_018249125.1 Asbolis capucinus
GCAATGTTATGCTAATAACTTCCATAGATTTTTCTTAAACATATAATAACCATTAGAAAAAATGTCAATAGTATCAAAGGAACTTACATCTGAAGGTTCACGCAATTTGATATTAATTAACACATTGTGAAGAGAGTTATAGGAACACATCAATCTATTTATAGGTGAATGTAAACCTAAATTAGAGTGGGCATTTGTTTGCACGAATGGGGAGTATTTCCTCGGTCTGGGTAACCTTTTAGGCGTCCATATGTTAAGTTTAGATAATAGGTATATATCATCTGTGTGACCATTGATGAGTTTAAACAGAAACATGATATCCAGAAATTTTCTACGGGAAGCAAGTGACTGAAGGTGAAAAAAGCGTAGACGATCATCATAGCTGCTCAAAGTTTTCGCTAAGTTGCAACTATAAGATAAGTGCCATAAAAATCTCTTTTGCACGTTTTCTATGCGCTTAACATAAATATCATAATTTGGATTCCACACCACACTGCAGTATTCAAGGCCGCCACGAACAAGTGCAGAGTAAAGTGCAATTTTGGTGCGAGGTTGCTTAAATTCCTTGCAATTGCGTAAAACAAAACCCAAACATTGGAACCCTTTCTTAACTATATTTTCAATGTGAATATTAAAGCGCAATTTGCTGTCAAGGGTTACACCTAAATCTCGAATGCTGTTAACTTCATCGAGCTTAACACCTTTAACAAAATAATACCTGGGAGTAGAATGTTTTTTTCTGGTGAACCGAACAACATTACATTTATTAATATTTAGACTCATACAATTGGACTTACACCACGTCTCAAGAGTATTCAAGTCGCTTTGCAATAACATCACGTCGTTAGCTGAATCAACAACTCTAAAAAATTTTAAATCATCCGCAAACATGTAAAACTTGGAATTTTTAAAACAGTTACTGATATCATTGATGTAGATGTTAAAAAGTAAGGGGCCCAGATGGGAACCCTGAGGGACTCCAGAAATTGCTAAGTAAGGTTTAGACACGTGACCACTAACTACAACAATAGAGTTCCTGTCAGCCAAGTAAGACCTGCACCATTGCAAAAGACTGCCAGCTATTCCGATGGATGCGAGTTTTCTTAAGAGCAACTCGTGGTTGACTTTGTCAAAGGCCTTGCTGAAATCGGTGTAAATAACGTCAAACGAGTGGCCCTGATCAATCCCCTCAGCAAGGTCGTTGACAAAGGATGTGAGATTAGTTGTCGTGGAACGTGCTTTAACAAAACCATGCTGTTCCGGCACAATGATATGCTTAAAGTGCCAATTAAATATTTGACATAAAATACGTTCAAATACTTTAGCAAAAATATTAATTATTGATATGGGTCGGTAATTTTTAGTAGATGATGCATCACCCCCTTTAAACAGCGGAATAATAAGCGCTTCTTTCCAAGCTGATGGAAAAGTACCAGTACTTAGGGATGTGTTTATGATAATAGATAGAGGCAATGCTAAGGCAGTGGCACATGTAACAGCGAAAACAGCAGGTATTCCATCAGAGCCAGCGCCCTTCCCAATGTCAAGTCTTTTTAAAACTCGGTAAATCTGTTCCTTAGTTACGGATATAGTGGAAAGGTAATTAGTGGTAGAAGACAGTCCAGACTGTTCATCAGTAGTGATTACGTTTGTAGAGTAGACTGAAGAAAATTCGACTGCGAAGAGATCGCAAATGTCAGGTCCATTAGATGCAACAGTATCGTCAGAGGTCATTTGAGAGGGATAAGCACTAGTACCACCTCTCTTGTGCTTAATGAATGACCATAGTAATTTAGGGTTAGATAAGAGAGATGATTCCAGTCCTTCCAAATATGTTTTATAATTTAAATCTCGTAGCTTAGTACTTCTCTCTCTCAAAAGCTCGAACGTTAATAAGTCTCGAGGGTTTTTATACTTACGGAATTTTAATCTGTACTTAAGTTTTTCATTCAATATTTTAATTAATGATGATGAGAACCATATAGGGTATTTTTTACTATCGCGATGTCTTGTTTTGGGTACGTATTTTGTAATTAATTCCCTAAGTAATTTGTAAAAAATCTTAACCATTTCGTCTACATTTTTACATTGTGATAAAATATCAGTCCAAGCGATGCTATTTAGCTCGTTGATAATTTTCGCGTAGTCAGCTTTATGAAAATGAAATTTAGATTCACGTTTACTTTCTAGATTCACAGGAGAATCAACAACAATATAAAACTGGAGGGGTGGATGAAGAGTATCAATTGCGGAAGGTGGATTTATACATAAGTCTATTTTAGGAATGTTAATCGTACTAAGGACCAGATCCAATATTTTATCTTTACAGTTTAAAATTGAATTATATTGAGCTAGGGTATTTAGCGATAGAAAATCAGAAAGCATGTTATTAAACAAACTATTTAACGGATTAGGTGCGAGACCTTGGTTGCTAGTTCTCCAAGACAAGCTACTTAAGTTAAAATCACCCAGGATAATGGCATTGCTGTTATTGTTTACGAGGACACGATTGGAATTGGAGACAAAATGTTCTAAGATATGTTTTTGGACTGGAGGAGGTAAATACACGCCACATATGTACAAATTTTCACTTTTTCCTATTTTGTTTCCAACTTCAACCCTGACCCATAGATCCTCGCAGTCAGATTCGCACGTTAGTAAACGGTATGAGTTAAATCGCTTTGAGATAGCTATCAAAACCCCACCCCCATCTTTTTTATTATGAAAGCCACTACTCTCTCGATCGCGTCTGTAAACCGCGTAGCGGCTATCGAATAGTTCACTATCAGACACGCTACTATTAAGCCATGTTTCTGTAAGAACCACAACGTCATAGTCACAGCAAACGATGTTATTAAAAAATTGAATAGTTTTAGACCTTAATCCTCTGACATTTTGATAGCAAAAAGTGAGATCTGTAGGACTGCCCTCAAGGGCAGAAATGTTAACAAACTTAGCGGTATTTTATGATAAGCGATTAAGTAAATCAATATTCTTAACGTAAACATAGTGTGATTTCTCGTCTTTACGCATATAAATTCTTCCATCACGAACCCAGACGAATTTGTAATTTATTTCCTTCGCTTTCTTACGGGCAGCGGAGTGAAGGATTTTGTTTTCCAGAGTAAGATGTTCTGCAACGTAGATGGCGCTCTTCTTGTTTCCCCCTATACCCAGATGGCTAGTATTTAATTTATCACCTTGATTATTTTTGTTAAATTTACTAGTGGCGGCAAGGAATTCATCCCGTACTCTTGGGCTATTAAATTTAATCAAGATAGATCTTGGACGGGGACTTGAAGCATCCATCTTGGGCAGCCTGGAACAATAATGAATGTTGGCTTCTGTAACAGGGTACTTTATTACCTTGCCCAGCTGCTGCACTGTATTGACAAGATTTTCTTGCTTATTCTCCGGAACACATTGAATTTCAATGTTGGAGCAGCGCATATTCTGGTCCAGCTGGGCAACACGTGACGATAGGTTCTGATTCTCTGCCCGAAGTTGATCATTTTCAGTTTTAATGTTCTCAATTTGTGCTGCTTG
Source organism: Asbolis capucinus (assembly GCA_018249125.1). Classification (NCBI taxonomy): domain Eukaryota; kingdom Metazoa; phylum Arthropoda; class Insecta; order Lepidoptera; family Hesperiidae; genus Asbolis; species Asbolis capucinus. The sequence continues at coordinate 3,547 of DWJZ01004981.1, forward strand.
CGCTAACTGGTCTGCTTTAACTATATCCAATTCCTCTCTGAAGTGTATAACAGATTGCTCTAAGGATGAAATAGCCGATCTCATCTCCGTAAACTTAGGCTGTATTTGAGCAATGAAAAAGTGTTGAAGCTCCTCGCGCATTATTTCCCGAACGCTGTTGGCTGATAAGCATGTGCAGTTGGAGTTGGTTCGAGACTTAGAACGCTGAGTGACATAATCAATTTGTGGAGAGGCTGTGGCGCGAACAGGGGTATTGGAATTGTCGCCTCCTTTGCGTTCCTTACTTCGGCACAGTACGCAGCCCCAATCTGATTTAAATTTAGCAGGCATGCTATTATAGTCGGTTACATTAATATTAACACATGTATGATGATATTTTTCCTTACAACGTGAGCACTGCATATACAGAGAATCATTCAATTTATCAAGACAGCCAGCGCAACTATAGTAGTTATCCATGCTAATTTATATTTTAAAATTGCACAGCCTAAAATGTTGGTGTAAAAATATTTTATAAAATATATCTCTCAGAGGCCGGCGTTATAGTAGGCCTCAAACTATTTGCAATCTCTGCTTAATCTGTGACGGCTACGTATGCGGCCTTTTGTTTACGCCGCTCGGCTTAGCTGCACGCGAATCTCACAGTTCGGTCGCGCAGATAACCAACCATGTGTTTCGTATACACTGACGCTTGCGTTTGTTCACTTCACTTAGAAACAAACCGTTTTAGATTACGTATTTTAAAAAATTTCGATGCAAATTCACTTTTAATGCAGAATATTATGGTTGTAACATAAGGATCACTCTTTGCTGAACACTTTTCACTACTTTTGTATTATAAGGAATTGTTTAATGATGTAAAACTTAATATTTTTACTGGAGATGCTTCTAAGTCATGTTATCGATTTGAACGCCGCGGTCAATGAATGATAATGATGTTCACTTATCACCAGATGACCTGTCCGCTCGTTTTACTGCTTATCGCATAATATAATAATTATACTCTACATCTTTGTTTCAAATACGGAAAAAGAAATTATGAATATCTCAAGATAACTCACACACGGCCATCTGAACTCAAACTAAGCGTTAAGTTGTACTATGGTGATCAGACAACTGATAAACATAATAAACTTTTAAATACACACTTACATATATATTTACACCCAGACACACGTAACAAACATTTCTTCTCATCACAGAAAAGTTTGACCTGAATGGGAATCGAACCCACGACTTTCGGTGTAGCAGTCAGGTTCACTAATCACTAGACCAACCGGCTTGTAAATATTCTTGTTGTATAGGTACAATTCAAGTTATATTAGCGTTCATACATCTTATTAGTTTTTGAATAAATTAACAACAGTTGACTAAAATGTTAAAACCTGGGAACTACTCATATATTATTTACTCATATTTACTTTCGGCTTTATCAAAGAACTTCTTTAACTATCCTGTTACTTTGTTAATCATTTATAACTTATGTAGGGACTTGGTATTGTAAAATTTTGATTTTCGTTAAGTGAGCTTTCGGCTCCTACGACGAAATAAACGATTTTCATTTCATTTAGGCGTATTTATTATTTGTCTGTCCGTATTATATGCGTTGGCTAGGCGACGAGTTATTTAGTATTTGCGTATGGAAATTTTATAATCAATACGCCGATTATCCTAATCCATTCCTTTAGTTGCCCACTGTTGGGCGTAGGACCCGCCTAATTTGCGCTCCTCTGACCGGTCCTGAGCCTGCTGAATCCGGCGGATAACCGCTGTCTTCTTCAGGTCATTAGTCCACCTGGTCGAGGGGCGCCCTGTGCTCCTTTTTCCAAGAAATGGTCTCCATTCGAGGACCTTTCTTCCTCAACGATTATTGGTCCCTCGAACTATATGGGCAGGCTATTGTCATTTCAGCCGGCTAACTCTGTAAGCTATTTCGGTTACCCTTGTTCGTCTACGGATCTCATAATTTCTGACTCGATCTCGTAGAGAAATACCGAGCATAGCTCTCTCCATAGCCCGCTGAGCGACCTTGAGCTTGTGCATAAGGCCAATAATGGTTAATAACTCTATTGAGAACACTGCTATAATCGGCTGTATAAAAAGAACACAAATTTAGAATCACGTAATGTACCTTATGATCCTTAGCATGCACCTCAACTTGTCCATTAGGGAACACGATGCGTTGCTCGCCGGTGGCGGACACTGTCAGCGCCGCGCCGTCAGGGAATCTCCACTCTTCGCGCACATGCTCATTCTTGGGGTCGTAGTAACGAACGCTGCCATTTGGAAGGCGAATCTCTGATGAGCCGTCTTTGTAACGTTTCTCTATTTGTCCGCTGTAATACAAAAATATGGCAGTATTGTAAAATAAGAAGAATAAGAATCTTCGGACTTGCTTTCAATTGTGCCCGAAACTAACCAATACATTTAGCCATGGAAGCCTAAGAGAGAGACAATGTTACGTTCGCTATAATTATATGTCTAACGATATTATTATCATTGTTATTATTAACAATAAGAATATGAGCACTTTCTAACTTACTCTGAGAATTCCAAAACTTCTAATCCATCTGCATGTGTTGTATGATATGTATTTGTCTCTGCATAAAAATACTTTATTCTTCCTTCGTCAAAGAAATTTTCTTTAATGTCACCATTGTAATACACGAATTTGCTATACTTTCCATCAGCTGATATATGTTTAACATTACCATTCGGAAATCGAAGTTCTCTTGAACCATCGGGTTTTTTTATTTCTGTTGGATTAAGATTTGTTTTCGATGCACTAGCTCTACTCGATATTGGCTCTGGACTTGGGATCATGTTTTTATCCGCATACAAATTTTTATAAACTGGCGTAGTTTTGTGATTTCCAGGTATGCAATTGCTTAGTATTGTAATAGGAGATTTGGATCGAGTAGTATATAGATTATTTTGAAGATCATTTGCACTATTGTATTCATCCGAAGGTTTTACTCCACTTATAGGTGACTTAGAACTACGATACGATCTACAACTCTGGGCGGCGACAGGAGATCTGGAAGTGTTGATACTTGCTTCACTAGAATTTGCTTGATAAGGTGATAGTGACGTTTTACTCAATTGATCTAATGATTTGCTACTAGAATTTGAACTTCGAATGAAAAATCCATCATTTTTATTGCATTTGCTTGTAGATTTTGATGTCTTTAAATATTGTTCTTGTTTATTTGTAGGCGAAAATGATTGAAACCTTTCATGGTATATTTTCTCCAAATTATTTTCTTCATCACTATCCTCATTTGTTAAATTAAATTCATTCAAACCTTCATTTTCATTATTAAATTCTTCAGTATCCGATTCATTGCGAATTACTAAGAACTTATCTCGATTGTTTGCTTCTTTATCACTAGCAGAATCTTTTTTGCTAAAGTATTTAGCATATCTAGATGTAACATTTAAATTTGGGACACTTTTGGCTCTCCGCCTTGTAGAAACTGGTGGAGGTTTCTTAACTCTACTTTGTCTTTCAATTTCAAAGGCTTTATATTTTTGGTTACTGGGAATATCAGTTTCAGATTGTGCATCTTTTGATGACATATGGGTGAGCTTTTTATTTATCTGTTCTAAATATTTTAGGTTAGTTAATCTTCGTGTTATATCATTACTATGTTGAATCCTTCTATTTTCTTTTTTAAGCTTCTCAATTTCATCCTGTAATGCTTTTCGTTCCTTTTCTATAATTTTGAGTTGGTTTCGTAGCCTAGCTATTGTAGATGTAGACTTTGCATCTTTGTTTCTCATTTCATCTTTAAGCTCAGTTATTTCTTTTTTTAAGCTTATAACCTCATCTTTGTCTTTTTTATTAAGTCTTCCTCTCATTTCTCTAACATGTCTCTCATAAATCTGTTTTTGTTTATTGAGCTTTTCTTTCTCTTCTGCTAAGTAATACTCAGATAAAATTTTTTCTTCATTATATTTTTGTTCAAAAACCATTTTCTCTTCATAAAATTTTTGTCTTTCACCATCAAGCTCCTCGCGTAATTTTGTTAAATTAGCATTTTCTTTTCTAAATGTCTCAATTTCATCTTCTAATTCTCTAAGCCTATCCTTTAGAAGTTCACTTGTAGCAATTAATTTAGCATTCATTTCTGCCATGTTAGTATTAACATCTTCATCTTTTTTGACACTGTCATTAGACAAATGTTCATTTTCTTTTATTATTTTTCTGTCCATTCTTGTATTACTTTTTATGCTGACATTTTGTTTAGTCATCTCTTCATTAAGTTGTGTTTCATTTATACCTGTTGTTTTACAAGAACAACATGTTGACACAGAGGAAGCCTCACTGCCTTCTGTAAGAACACTGCAGGTGTCACCATCACAACAGGAATTATTTCTATTTGATTCCTCAGGACGTAAATGCAATAAGCCCGGATTATCATATAAACATTTTTGAAGAACAATAGGAGTACTTTCACCAGAGCATTCCAAATTACTTTTTCTTAAAAAACGATTAAAAAATGAATTGTTTATGTTAAAACTGTCATGTGTTACTTTATTCTCAAGTAGTTCAAACATGTTTTGCTCAGCTCTTTCTTTGTCTTCTTTCAGTTTTAAAGGAGTTCCATTGCAACTATTATCTGTAAAAGTACTTTTTGCAGGAGATACAAAGTTTTTATAGTAATCACTTTGCTTGAGTTGCCTTAAAAACATGTCTTGTTCTTTTGTTAGTACAGAAGCCCATGTCTGCCCTTTTGCTGTTTTGACTGGATGTTTTCCAAATTGACCTTGGGTTTTTATTAAAGGTTTATTGTTTACTGGTTGTTTTATTGGTTCAGACAAATTGCTTCTGCAACAATGATCATTTTCATTACTATTATGTGTATCAATGACAGGTGATGCTTTATTGCATTCCTGCTTTTTATTTGCACAGCTTTCCTTATATTCTTTAGGAGGGACAACTTTAGGTTTCGGTACAACTATTTGTATATCAACTGGTTTATTATTTTTAATATTTTTTTTTACTATCTTAGGCTGTGTTTTCTTAGGCGATATTGTCTTTTTCTTCACAGACAAATTAGCTTTTTTCCAAGGCAATGCTTTAGTGTTTTGAATAACCAGATCATTTTTCTGAATACCAAAACGTGCCATGCCTTCACCACGCCTTAAAAAAGGCTTTTTACTGACAGAAGAATTTTGTTTAATACTCTTGTGGCTTTTAGTAGTAGTGCTTTTTTCACTTTTTAATTTTTCTATAATTAGTTCTTCAAAATCCCTTTTAGGTGTTAAAATAGGCATTTCATCTAATGATATTTGTTGTTTTGCAGTACACTGTAAATTTCGCATTTCGATTGGTGCAGAATTACTTGCTTTTTCAATTGTTGTAATAATATCAGTAGCATGTACCATGGCTGTTCTTGAAACTTTGCTCGAAACACTTCGGGATGACACTGGTGAATTAGTAATGAATTCTGATTCTTGGGATAAATTTAACGCCGAAACGCCTTCAATATAATCCTGACTTACTTCTTTTCGAGGGGAATTGTCCGCTGTAAAACATGAATTTTCCTCAGTTTGTATATCCTGCGACGAGTGTAATAAGCTACGAAAAGTATTGTAACTTGTACTATTACTGAAATGACTAACTATTTCTGTGACACTCGAAGAAATTTCAGGCGAATCTTGGTATTGTATATGGTGCTTCTGTAACTTCCCGCGCTGCATGATTTGTAGCTGTCGTAACATTTGTAAACGTTCAAATATCTTCGAAGGAGATAAGGATATATCACTTTCGGAGTATGAATGATCCATTATATTAATTTATGTTTATGAATACAAAATAACTTTCGAATACTGGGTTATTACTCACTAAAATAAATAACTTTAAAACTATCACAACGCAACGAACACTAGTAACAAAGTTTCAGTTTACAATTCCAAAATTTAAATATCCTTCTTGACAGTTGTTTCATTGACACTGACAGTTGTTCGGCACTCTTGTTTGTCATGTTTGATGTTCTTGACCACAGGCCATAAAAATGACATTAAAAGTACAAAAAAGAGTACCTACCTAGAGATTATTGAAACGAAAAATATTGCCAGTAAAAACTATTTACTAGTTTGGAGAAATTAGTAGAAATAATAGTGGATTTAGATAATAATATTTTTGATTAAACAGTATCGGCATCTTTTTAAAAACGCGAAAGGTAATATTTTTGTATAGCACTATAGATTTAAAGACAGCATTAACACACTTTAATGCTTGACATCTAAAATATTATCCACATCAGTTTGATTTTTCGAATTGTATAACTAGTAACATGAAATCTAAAAAGGTAAGAAGTAATCACTACAAGTAATTACCAAAACAGATTAAAATTAGTGTCAAATGATAATAGAATCTTACACCATGCTCCTGTTTTAAATAACTGTAGGCCCAAGCCTAATCGTTTTAATTTTCTTACCTGAGCAAATTCTGGCATACCTAAGCCATATGATAGCGTAATTAATATGTATATTAATAAAGGAAATTATAGTGTTGAGTGGGGTTTGAACCCCAAATCCTATTCTATTTTTAATAAATTAAGACTAAAGAATATAATGAATTAAACTATACATAAGGAATAGCGATGAACTGAAATTGGTATTGGATATTTTCATTAAACCATGGTATATTAAGTAAGAGCAGGCAAAGCATATTTTAGTTTGGAATAGAAAAATAGACAAAGAGTATATTTAACGCATTTTGAAAATTTTAAATGTCAATTATTGAATGATAGTAGAATTTACAATTTAGTACTTGTAACCCTAATTTTGCACATTTATAAATGTCAAAATTTTTGTCCAGGCTTATTCAAAAAACATCTGTTCTTCTGCAGGTTAAAAGTGTTATAGCAACAATGTCTAAAAGAAGTTTTCATAAAGCTCCAAAGTTTAAGCCAGAAGTAAAAATTATAAACAGTAGATCCAGGCAAGGAATATCTATACCCAGCAGAAGGGAGAAAGTTGAAATTCTAGCAGAACCTATAAAATCTGTCTCTGATAAAAAAGTCTATAAGTGAGTGAAATCATGTATTGAATTTTTATCTATAAAAATTAATCCAATGTGTTTTGGTACTTGAATTGAAACATAGTGCAATATATTTTTAATGCATAACATTGTGTTTAATATGGTGTTAATAAAATTTAAAAAAATACCGCTTCTAAAAGATTTATTAGTTTCTTCCTTTCACAATGTTTCGAGAGAGACGAGAGAGACAAGAGTGTAAGAATGTCTTAATGATTAACAACTCAGAGCATTACAAAACAAGCTTGTAATAAAATTTGGATTTAACATCAGTGCATTATTTTGTCAGTTGGACAAAAATATTTCATCTTATTTCTAAAACTTAGAGATAGAGAAAATGTAAAAAATAATATATTTGAATTATACGTCTAATTTCATATTATTTGTCAATTGTATAATAAATATATCCATGCTATTTTTAGAAATTTAACATTAGATAATAAAGGTAACAAAAACAACTTTATGTTGAATTTAATATCAGTGCATTACTTTGCAACTGCACAATAATTTTTGCTTTGTTTCTAGAACCATAAGGTTAGAAAATGGTCTAACTGCTCTTCTGATATCGGACCCGAGTCGAGCTCCAGTACATGAAGAGTCAAGTTCCAGTGAGGAAGGATCTGGTTCTGATGAGTCCACTGAACCGGAGAGTGATGGGGCAAAGTCCGAAAACTCTGCTGCAAGTGATCAACATGGCACTAAAAGACGCAGTGAATTTGATGAGGAGAAACTTGTAAGTATTTCACAGGTCTTATTTTTCCACATAATTTAGGTACTATGAAGTGTAGTGACAATATTACTCATAACATTCAATAGTTTGAGAAGATCTACATATATTATTTAATTAGAAAAAAATCAATCAATGTCTTTAGAAACTTGTGTTTGTAAATACTATGGTCTAATCATAGAATTAAATAAATACATACAACCGTTATACTAAAATGCCATGTCGCAGCTAGCATGGAAAATACACATAATGCCTATGTTGTAACAAACAATTAATCTGTTGTACAATTGTTTCGCCTAGCCGGAAATTGAACCAGGGAGCCCTGACTTTGTAGAAAACAAAGTCTAAGTAGATCCTACCAACTAGGCTAATCAGCAATGTTATTAAAAATTTTATTTGTGAAAATTTACATATATAAAATTAATTATGATTTCTGAACGGGTGGTGAGTTAAGTTGTATTAGAACAAAAATTAATTGTATAATCAAATAAATCATTTAATCCTACTAATATTATAAATACGAAAGTTTGTGGGGATGGATGGATGGTTACTCCTTCACGCAAAAAATACTGAATGATATTTGGTACAAGGATAGTTTATAATCTAATATAACATATAGGCTACTTTTTAAAATCATACCAAAAAGGTAAAGCTTCGGCTTTGCTTTTGGGGTTGCTTGCAGCTAGAGTGGGAGCTTTAAACGCCCAATAGTAAACGCGGGAATGACGTAGGTACGTGTGACCGCTAACCGTCGTAAACTAGGTAGACCAGGTGGCGGGATTTTGAGTTCCTCTCGGGAGGAGCGCTAAGAGGATTCCTGTAGCGATTCATTGGAGATCCCGGAGTCCTCTACGTAGCGCTGAGGAAGCCAACCGGAGGCCTTACGGCACCGGGTACCTTAAGAAGGTTTCTCCCTCGATACAAACCGTACGAATACGACCCGGTGTAATCTTTCCACAGAGTATTGGCACATTGTTGAGTCTATAACTTGCAGGTGACGAAAACTGTTTCATGAAAGATTTCATGTCATTGAACCACAACTGATAGTTTCCACAGACCTAAACAGCTGCAATATTAGAGTATTTGCAAAGATAAAAAACTGTATGCGATATATCTCATGATCATAACGAGCGCTGGAAGTTTAAATACCTATGATTAAAGACTATGTGGGCCTATCTGTCAGGTCCACACTTATACTACTTTTTATTCATAAAACTGTTATTAGTAATTATTTTCTCACGTCAATTGCAATTTCAAGACGTGATTTTACCAGCGTCTCGAACATCATTGAAGTGTTAGTCAACTATAAAAAATCTATGCCAATACCAAAACTGTTTAAAATAAATATATGACCATGAAACGGCCTTCACCTAAGACCTTAGACTATTACTATATTGAAATCTTGCTCGTACAATGGTTGAGTCATTTAACGTTATTATTATTAAAAATACGATTATTATTATCGGCGATGGAAAACAGTAAGGGCGTAACTGATTAGAGTAACTAAAAGAATTTACGCTCTTATTGTTTTCCGCATAAATCGCAAGTTATCTATCGTCCATTTGTACAAATTGGGTAGTATTTGGGTACAAAAAACGTATCGTGTGGACCCATAGTAAAATATAGGTACAAAGTTCTCCGCCAATCCGCATTGGAGCAGCGTGGTGAAGTAAGCTCTGGGCCTCCTCAGTATGAGGAGAGAACTTTGCTCACTAGTGGGCAATCAATGAAATAAAGCCCGGTATTGAGTCCGCGATAAATTTACAATGAAGGCGTTTCGGTGATTTCTGGACTAACAAAGCGAACTTCTTGTTCAGAATTTGTGTTGTAAGTCGAAAGTATCATCCATGTCATTATATTCAAACAATCCAATGAAGTAATGTTTTGTACTGTTTTCGTAAATACAGCGTGTTTTCTTAATACTGTAAATATTTATTTTTTCGTTTTGTTACAACATACGAAATAAGTACGAAGAATGCACTTTTTGCGTCGTCCGATAAATAGACCGAGATGGTTATTCAATAGCAATTCTATTATGAGTGACGAATTGTGTTAAATTTTAATAAGTGACTGAATAATAATAATATAAATATTTAGCATCTATTTTACTGTTAAACAAGGATAAAGGATTATCAAGCATTGTCCTTACAAAGCATTGTTGCGATAACAGCATTATGAGCGCAGGAATTACACAATTGAATGCCCTATCCCTTTTCAATCATCGTACGAGCCGACGCGGCGGATAACCATCTCTTTGTCGTAGGCATGTCCTCTTTAATCATGCGTACCGCGAAGGATTGGAATGAGTTGCCGTGTCAGTGTTTCCGTTCGATTACAATGTAAATGATTTCAAGTCGAGAGTGAGTCGAGAAAAAGAGGCTTTTGCTGAATCAGTGCGCTTAACCATCTAACACCACATCTGCGTTCACCATCGGGTGATATTGATCATAGAGTAATTTAAAGAATGTTAATTTTGGCAGTAACATACACCATTCAGATACTGTCGCTCGATGACAGCTCTTCTAGCTATAATTTGCAAACAGCGAGCAGACAGCAAACGACTAGCATGTGTAAAAAATACGTGATCGCTTGCTTAAGGTTCGCTGATTGATACTGTGCACTTTTGCGACGAACCTAGCGGCATGAACTACCAAAGAAGTATGAAAAATATAAATTATAAATATTTATATAGATAATATATAACTTAAGTACATATTACCAATGCAGTTAGAAATCATATTCATCGGTACAGTAACTTGTTTATTCTAATAAATTAGTGTAACGTATATAAATAAATTGTCATAAAAAACAAATAAATTGTCATAAGTAGATAACTTATAATTTCAAAATCCAATAGTATAAGTTACTAGCTTCTGCTCGCGACTTCGTCCGCGTGGTAAAGTTACTTTGGGCTAACGCTAATATTAAGCGACTTCATTTCTGTCATCTATGATTTTTGCGAAAGTTTAATCCTTTACGCACGCAGCGGAAGCTCTCAATAGAAAAAAAACTCCCGATTTTTAAAAATTCTTCATTGGTGCTCCGCGCCTATTGGCTATAGCGTGATGATATACATATAGCCTATAGCCTTTCTCGATAAATGGCTATCTAACACTGAAAGATTTTTTTCAAATCGGACCAGTAGTTCCTGAGGTTAGCGCATTCAAGCAAGGAAACAAAAAACTCTTCAGCTTTATAACATTAAAATAGACTATGGAATGTTTACGAGACCTTAAAATTAGATGTTAGCCACAAAATTTATGATAACAGAAATTATTTATCGATAATGGGCTAGTAATAGCGTGGAACTGTAATTTTAGCGGAATGCCATCGTTTA
>DWJZ01004982.1:0-14658 GCA_018249125.1 Asbolis capucinus
ATACATACTTAAATAGATATTTCTATTACATACCCAGACACACAGAACAAACATTCCTGCTCATCACAGAAAAGTTTGCCCTGGCTGGGAATCGAACCCACGACCTCCGGTGTAGTAGTCAGGTTCAGTAACTACTAGACCAATCGGCCTGCCTATAACTTAAAAGTTTTGTGTGGGAACTTAGACCAACCACCGTCCAAGACCTAAGTTGCTCAACCCCAGAACGACGAAAGTTTGTCGAAATGGATTTTTGTTACTACTTCATGGAAAAATTCCTAAACGGATCTCAATGAAATTGGACACAGGGATAGATTATGATGTATAATAACACATAGACTAGTTTTTATTAACATACCACACAAACGAAGCCGCGGGCGGAGCCTAGTTAAAATAATTTAACCAAAACTAACCGCCGGAATTTCGCTGATGATGTAACAATATTATTGTATTATTTTGTCTAAATATTTAACTGCTAATGTATACGGCCGAGTTCGATAAATATATTAGGCGGGAAACACTCAGCTGACCAATTAACAACTAATTTGAAAAGTCATCACACATTGATTTGTTTGTTTGTTTGTGTACAATAACGGCCAATGTATTTATGGAGGAAATTGTACTATTAAATATCTATCTAATATATTTTTATCAACTTACCGAGTCGTTGTGTATTTTTAACAAAGGTGTTGTAATCAATTTCCAATCCTGTTTTATTGTAGAGTTTTTGAGGATGGATGGATAGGTGGGTGGATGGATAGAAGTTTGCCAGTCTCTCACACAAAAACTACTAAACCGATTTGGATGAAATTAATCACAGAGATAGAGTGTAGTCGGGAATAACACAACGAGTATTTTTTATCAACATAAATACACTACATTAATTTATTTATCTAACCACCATTCCAAAACCATAGATCTTCATTGCAATTCATGTCTGTCCCCCTTCTGTGCTGTGGCCTCTGATGATGTCAGGTGTTCACCACGCAGCCCATTGCCACTTCACACACCTTCGAGAACTTTATGGGGAATTCACAAATGAGGATTTCCCAGCGTTTTCCTTTGATAAAGTCGAAGAAAATTACAGGATCGCGGACAGAGGATGAAGGTGCGTAGAATTCGAATCCAGGCCAATAGATACAATTATAAAAATGTCAAAACGCCACACCTTTCTTTGCCAGAACAATATTTCCAACTGATTCAATATATCAAAATAAACGACACACCCATATAAGAAGCTATTGTCTTCCATCACTGATGTACCAGGCACCAGAAACAGTTCATCCTTATTTTCTAGGCAACAGAGCTTTTATTCCGGCAGTCGTTGTAACGTCAAAGTATTTGTTTGCTGTTTGTTTTGCCAAATGTTCCACGTGTAGGCGATTGACGCAATATGTTGGTAAAGAAACTGTGCAAGCATAGTGAACAGATCTTTCTAGAAAGGATGTTTTTTCATCATGTTACTGACACTGAATGCTCAGTTACATTACTGAGGCCTCTTTTCCTAATTAAGGAGGCCTGCACGCTCCAGTCCTCCAGCGTCTTGGCCCAACTCCAGTTTCTTGAGATAATATTCCCGAGAAGAAAAATTGTGGAATAATAGGCTATATGAGAACATTCTAAATAAACTACAGATTATTGTCTATTTATTATATGACAGCACGAAAAAGCGTATTAATTTCGCGCAATAAAGTTTGAATTTTTTTATGTCATCTGTAACAGAAACGTTTATGATTGGTCACAACGCTAGTGACGTCACACGCCAGTACAGTGTCCTAGACAGTCTGATAAGCGAGTTTTTATAATTTTCGTTATTATATAGAGCTAGTTTTAGCTACTACTAGTATATAATAGGTACTTATGGTAACGAGATTGTCATATATCATTGTCACTCGTACTTGAATAAGGTAAAATATTTTTTTTGTCTCCGAAATAATTTTAACAAATTTTATCGTTTGGATTAGTAGGTACAAAAACAAACAATTTGTCTGGGATGCTTAAAGACGTATTTATACATACTACAAAATATTTATATATCACTAGCTGACCCGCCAAACGTTGTTTTGCCATATAAAATATTTCTAGGTAGGTGAAATAGGGGTTCGTGATTGATATAAAAAAAAATAAAAAAAATGTTTAAAAATTTAAAAATGTTGGTGTGTCTACCTCTTACAATTAGGGCTATGAAAAATAGACAGTAGCCGATTCTCAGATCTACTGAATATGCAAATGAAATTTCATAAGAATTGGTCAAGCCGTTTTGGAGGAGTATGGAAACTAACATTGTGTCACGAGAACGTTATATATAACATTTTTGTTCACATAAATCTAATCAAAATTATAAAAATTCCGAAATTCGCTCCAACTATTCTTTTCCAGTTAATGTTTACTGTATTTTAAGTACAATTAGAGTTTAACATAGGGAATTATAATATAAATAATAATATATTTAATCAATCGTTATATCTGTCATTATTGTCTTGTCCCTATCGCCATTATATAGGCAGTTCATGGATTAAAAAATTGTCGGAACGATAGTCAATAAACCTGAATTTTCTGTTTTACCCATTCTGGAGGTTTTCACTTTTTCAATTTATTTCATTTGAATTAAAATAGTCTTATCACTCCCTCCCAAATCTCCCGCTAACTCTGATGTGGTTTGCAATAGATCCACTTAGCCTTAGTTCTGTGGGTTAAAATTTCCAGAACGGAAACGGAAACGACGAAATTATATGATTTAAAAAACAGAAATGTACGAGTCCTAACGAAATCATTAACCCAATAAATGAGGTGTTTAGATTTATGAAATTGCATTTTTTCTGGCATTTCTTTTGAATTCCAAATTCAAACGTATTTCATATTTTTCTTAAGGTTCACCTTCAATAATGTTCTGACAATAAAATTGACAATAATGCTAGATAATATGGAAACATTATATTGTTATAATGGCTATACACACACAATATTATTCACAATATATACTTTATTGACAATATTATTCACAATAATTATATAATTTATTGACAATATTATTGCAGATGGACCCTAAGCAGGAGGCAAAATTTAAAATACATTTGAATTTGGAATTCGAAACAAACGCCACGTATTTTAGATGAAAATGGCCAGTTCGCAGGCATTAACTTACAATGAAATCATTAGATTCCAAGTGTAGTTAGCGTGCCTGAAAGTCTAAGACTGCATCATCACCTAGTATGGTAGTCAAGCACAAACTCACCTGAAATAAAAAAGTTAATTTGTTTCTCCGCCATATCTCTTCCTTTCGTTCTACGACCGGTTTTATCCGATGCTCAAGTCGATAAGATACGAACGAGTGCAAAATTGACTTTAACGCCTTCTAATTATTTAATACATAACACGACGAGATACATCACCTGCTCGGTTATAACGACAACATATCGACGACAGGTTTATTTTAATTCAGATGTCGGCAACTAATCAATTAAACTAAAATCTATTAATCTATTAAATCTATTAAACTAAAATCAATTAAAGTAACAGCCAAAGATTTATATAATAATATCTTGTTAACATTAAACTGTAATTTTATCACAAACTATAGATTTATTTAGGTTTTTGAATATTTAACTAAGATGTAAACCAAGGACTCGACCTTTTTGACAGTCGGGCCAAACTGAGGGATGATAAATTTACCACGGACCACTTGTAATTCCTAGTAATTACGAGTAACTCTTAGGATTTGCGTAACAGTTCTAAAAACATACTTGCGCGGGCCATTTTAAATCCGTCGGCGGGCCAAATTATGGCCCTCGGGCCTGGGGTTGAGCAGCCTCGATGTAAGCAATGTTACTGCTATCTAAATCATTTTAATGATTTTTTTCTAATTAAATTACTTTTCCATATTATTTTCCATTTCTCAAATTTGCACGTGCCTCAGTTACTATAGAAACACGCCCTCTATTTACAACTCCTTAAACTGTTTGTAAAAATATTTGTATATGAGACAATTCAATATCATAAATATTAAATCAGCTAAATAATTTGTAATATTACAATAAACAATTGCAAACTGAGGAACGTGAAAAGTAAATCAAGATATTGTTTGAAAAACAAAATAAACTGACACGTGCAAAGTATTTGAAAAAGGTCGCTTCAAGGTCCTCCTTACACACACATACGACGTTGTACTAACATCAATATTTACCCCACCTATATACCAACTCATATAAATCTAGTTACAACAAAAATAACAAAACATAATTATATAGCTGTTATGTTCAATTGAAACTGATTTTATACAGAGACACTTTGGTCTATTGTCATTTATAACATACCAGCGTAGTGAAACATTTGTTAGAAACCTTATAATATAATAAACGCGAGTATTTGTGAGGATGCACGGGTAAGAGGTATCGGAACCTCCCTCACATCACCATATATGCTCATGCATACAATCATAATTGGCTAAACTGGATAGTAGGTTTTTAAGTTGTATATAAAAGGCGAAGTTTACCATTTGAAGGGAAATTAACCTTAATTAGAAGAGTAGTATTTTTTGCGTGAAAGAGAAAGCAACCAGCCAGCTATCCTCACAAACTTTATTTTTCTATTTGTGACCTGTGATGGTAGTGCCGTCTTGTCGTGGCAGTGTCGCCGTGTCGTGGCCGGGTCGCATCGTCGAGCAAACAGTTTGCTGGGCGCGATTGCATCACGGTCGTGTAGGAAGTGTGGTAAGACGCGGTTCTCAGCGGCGGGAGGATGTACTCGTTTGAGCTCCAATTGTTGCCACCGCTGCGCTTCCTTCGTCTAGGTCTGCTGTGCTTCTCAAACTTTAACTGAATAATAAAATCGCATCCAAATATTTAACAGCGAGCACTGTTGTCAAGATTTCGTGCCTGCTCTGCCTCGGGAAGCACGTCACACCGTCGGCTGCGGTTGATATATTTAGTCAGCAATCTGTAACCCATGTCGAGGGCTTGCGGGCGGCATAAAAACTTCCGCTACTTGAGTTAGCCACTACCGCCACTGGAGCAGCGTGACACCTCATGTTCCAGTTGTGAGTAGACCTGCCTGCGCTCAATTGTAGGCCATTAATAGGTTAAAGCTAAGCAAATTTTGAAGTAACATCAAAATTTATTTAGTGGATTTATGTAGGATTTGAATTAAATCTTTCCTTTGAAACCTTTTGCTAACTTGACGCCATGCTCAAAAACCGGAAACGAAAAGGGTTATTAAGAGCATATCCCTTAGGTGACTAATTACGATGCTAATTAAACAGTCGTATTTAAACGAAATATACGCCTAATTAAATAGTCAGTTTGGACAATAAAATACATATATTATATATATAAGATGTATCGTTGAGAATTTTCATAATAAACTACAAATTGTTTCTCTGAAAATATAAAGTTTTGTCTTATTTAACACGCTCTTACACTATTACAACAATTACTCTCCGACTAAAACAATTACACCTGAAAATATAAAGAAACGACATTTTAAGTTTATTAATATCGACTCCTCAACTACATCCTTTCGTATATCTTTCTATAAGTTTTTTATAACAATAAATTGCATATTTTGCGCAAAATAATCTCGGCATTGTCCGCCATTGAATCACATGTCAATCACGTGACAATGAAGCGTCTATCCGGACCACAGATAAATTACAAGAAAAAACAGAAGCGGAACGCGGCAAATTTGAATTAACGAAATTTCACTTGTCTCATTACATATATTTTTTGTATCTAAAAACTTATAGCAGTGTATACCTGTATTGTATCTACATATTCGCATATATGTACATACAGTTTGAGAAGCGGAGTCGCGATATATTAAGGAATGTGACAACAATCGCGTCGCAGGACGGAGGGGAGGGGGTTTGGAGGGGGGAGAAGAGCGGGGGGAGTGTTGTGCTGCTACTTCTAGCGATTGAGTTAACGACAATTGGACCGATGGCGCGCTCCCACACCTCAGCCCATACAGTTTTATCAAACAGCCAGCAATTGAATCAGCAGGAAATCATTCATTTGGACATTTCTTTACGTCGTAATGTGTCATTAGTGCACAATAGGGCCAGGACAGGAACAGACAGTCGGTTGTGGAGACTGAGTTGGTTGATCCGGTGATTGAAGCTAGCTTCACTGCGAGGCCGGAATTTTGTAAGGTTATCGTAAACATCTCTCTAAAATCTACATCACGGAATAGACCCACATCTACGCCGAACTATTTCAGTCGAAGCATTAGACTATATGTCCTTATATTAAACCACATGCGATGAAACTACTAAGCTTGCGTGAAGCATCCATCTATACTCACAAACTGCCGCATTTCTTTCATTAGTAGGATAGTTGTGATTTAATGACCAATGATGGTGCATTTTGACGCTCGCTGTCTCTCACCTCCTTGACTGTATTTTTAGTAGTACAGGTTTAGTCGTATTGGGGCGGCTTAGAATATGAACCCCAATCCCATACTGGCCTACCAGGGTGTCGTAAAAGGCGTACAGAAGCCAGCTACTAGGTGGTAGGGCTACACGGATGGATTATCTTTTTATGAAGCCTGTCTGGCTGGCTATCACCTCTTGCTTGAATCAGCTGCCAAACGATTCGTCGTGTTCCAGCTAGGGGCTTGCGCACCAGTTCTCCTCTTTTTCTCCTTGTCCATCATCAATTCTCCTCCCCGTTCTTCTTCTATCTCCCATCCTTGATTTATCTGGACTCAGTTGCTGTAGCAATGTACAACTTCCCTTGTTTCTTTCTCTTATCCGCATATGCGTTTCTATTACTTCCTTTCAGACAACCAACGCGTTAGTAACACCTCAGCCTGGTGTTATTAACGTCCATGGGTAGCTATGATCACTCACCATCACATGACCTGACTGCTCGTTTGCCTGCCTAAAACGTACAAAAAAAACATGAGGATGTCGTTGCTCCAGGTCTAACGTGTAGGCGAGGTAAATGTGACGTAACGACACGGTCCTCTGTCCTACACGACACGACCGCCGCACGACAAATGACGTATGTTAAATGTTGTCTATCTTCCGTCCGTCTCACTCATTTCATTATTACTGTTAGTAATTTAAAATACAATAAATGGATATGAAAATGGTAAAATGTTATCATTGCAGACTAAACTATTGATATTCAACCTTATGCGATATATAATAAACTATAAATTGCGCTCGCTTCGCTTCCAAAGAAAAGTTGTCCAGTGATTTCAGTGTTGCCATAACTTTAACCTATCATCCCATGGGAACCAAGCAGTTTTATGAGATAAATAATATCCTTTAACCATTGTCCTTACATAAGCTACAAACATACCAAATTTCATCTAAATTGGTCCATTGGTTTCGTAGTTGCCATAATAATTTTAACCTGTTGCCCTGCGGGAAATATGCCATTTCCTGGGATAAAACATATCCTATAACCATTCTCGGGTTTAAAACTACGACTATGCCGAGTTTCATCTAAATCTATTCAGTGGTTTTTGTGTCAAGCTCGAACAGACAAACAGACAACAAATAGACCCCCTCACAGTTTTATTATTATATGTAGGTTGGATGTAAAACTTTCTTGTGGCACTATTTTTGTCTTAAATATTTTAAAGTTTGGCCCACCCATATACATAGGTTCAGGATGGTTCCAGCGGTTTAGATAGCAAGGTGTGTATTGTTTATTGTAAATGGCAGAATTACATTCCACATCCATCCATCCTGAACACAATCCTCAGACATGATGGACCAACCCGAGAGAGATATAAATCTCTTCTGGTGATGTTTATATCGAGAAAAGAAGGGCTCCATGTTAATGCTAATGCTTATAAAGACAAGTTCGTGTAAAAACACCTCAAGATCGATGCAGTATACAAACCGATCTACAGATAATGTAAGCGAAGAAACTTTAGGTAAACTGTATATCTAAAATAATAGAGTTATCAGTACATAGATAAGGCACATTGCCTGGACATGAAGGACTGCTTTATGGCCGCCACAAACACCCAAATCTAATAATCTTACCTTGAAAGATACTAGAAATCCGTATAAAGTATAAATATTTATAAATACTATTAGATGTATTTGATAAGGCGATAAGGTCTGTCCTGTTGATGGTATGCAGATAACCGTTTTTTATCTGTATAATTCTTTTATTTGTCTTCTTTTCATTCATAATTACGTCAAGAAGCGAAATGAATACCAATTCACTTATAAAAAAGTCACTGTTAAAATCACCAGATTTTAACAGCTATTTTTTTATAAGTAGTAATTCTTTTATACTATTTTTTAACGGAGTTCCCTATCGCTTCGTGCTCGAAGGCCTTTGACATAACGACTACAATTACTCTATAAATGTAACAATAATAACTGAGACTGACGTCTAACTTCCGAAGCAAGAAAGCCCTCGAGAGATATTTGTTACCAACCGCCATCCATCGTCCTGAAACATGTTTTGCGGAAGAAAGAAATCGAAATATTTTGAAAGACGTAACAAGTAATTTAGTACTAGGATTAGGCATTAGGAAGTATGAGCTAAAGGAAAGCATCATGTCTGAACCTTCCTATCTAGGAGTTGCTCTATAGTCATCAAACAATGGATTCCGCCAAACCTCAGCAGGGACTGTGGCCTGTGTCTTATGTTATGGGAAGCACTCTAGATGCATTTCTTGTCTTTCACACAAGCATTCTTGTCTTAGGCCTTCCATTTTCAGACAATGTAAGGTTGTGTTTGCCGTATTGACCGTCACGAAGCGGGCGATTGAGTATTACGTAACGTAATATGGGGGTCGGCGGGATCTCGTGAAACGTTACGAACGTTACAGGAGCCGAAAGGGGTATGAGCAAGAGACGTAATATTTTTAATGTTTCATGAATAATACGACTTTATTTATAACTAGAAATTGTAATATGTAAGGATAATGGTTTTAGATACTTTTTATCCCAGAAAACTGCTTTGTTCCCGTGGGATAATAAGTTAAGAGTTGTCCAGTGGTTCCAGAGTTGCCATTGTAATTTTACCCTATCTTTCCACGGGAACGTAAGAGATTTTTGATATAAAATGTATCGTATAACAATTGTCTTCAGATAAGCTACAAACATGGAAATTTTCATATAAATTGGTCTATTGGTTTCGGAGTTGCCATACTAATTTTAATTTGCGGGAATTTCGATTATGCCAAGTTTAATCGAAATCTGGCCAATGGTTTTTGCATTAAGCTTCAAAAGACAGAGAAACAATAAATAAATAAAAAATTGTCTTCGTTTCTACACCCATAACAAATTCTTCCTGCATCAAAGATTAAAAAAAATAATACGCACAGAATGGACTCTGTTGTACTTTTATTATTAGTATAGACAAGAGGAACATTTTAGAGCATTCCAGTAGCTTGTGCCAATCGTGACTTTTGGGAATAAAATAGTCACTTCGATGTCGTGGAACTTTAGGGAGGGATTTACTTGCCGTAACGTGAGTACAATAAGGAGTAGTAGGTTCAAGAATCTTAAAAAAATTACTAATATGACTTGACCCCAAGGTCGATGTTAGTGGGCAACGGGCAGCGGCGCCACCTCGCGGCCAAACGGTCAATCAGTTGCGATTCAGAACCGATTGAAACAATTATATAGTTGACCCGCGCTCTATCTAATTACGCGACGAGCGCGCATCTTGTTGTTACGCACTAGGGATGTACCGTGTAATCAGCCGCTGTCGATGGAAGTGGGCGCACGCACATATTAGAGATGTGCTGTATAAGCTGTCGATGAAAGGATGTACCATGTACCGTATATCGAAAATAATAATTCTTGAGATGGCTTCAACCTACATATTAATAGACTCTCGCCCCATACCTGAGAGCATCTCGTTGGTCCAGTACGAATTAGTAAAGAATGATTACTATATATTTAATATTTTCTTTTGTATAATACTACCTGTCTGTCTCAACATTCCTTATTTATATTAATGATTTATATAATATAAATAATATCCTTAATATAAATAAGGTGTCAATTAGAAATAATTCGGAATAAAAAGAATCCTAAACGTTAAGTATTTCTCGCGATTTAAAGTCATTCCAAAAATAAACACTACACATATTAAGAGGTATTTTAATACAAACTTTTATGTCCTATTTCTATCCTTTATAGGATAAAATTTAACAAAAGCTGAATTTATGTTGAACGTATTGTATTAAGGATATGTAAATTTAAAATTCAAGGTAAAACACATACACTTATGGAGCTTGTATCGATAATTTCAAATATTAAATTTATAGAAAAAAATGCACTTTGAGTTTTATTATAGTATAGATATATTTGTAGGTCATTTTTAATTTGAACGTTTGTTCTCTATTAAAGGTACGATCAAACTACTTATCCTGTTCATCCTGAACGGATCAACATAACAAGCGGGCAAAGCCGCACACGTAAATAATAAATTTACAACACGAAACACATAATTTGTAATCATTAATAACTAATAACTTTCTATAAACAAATGTAGGAGTTAACGTGAAATGAACGCATAGAGTAGGTGAAGAGCGGGGTATGAGGAAGAGAGATAATGGCTACCAGGGTGCAAGGAAGACGTGTGCAGAAGATAATTTAAGTGGAAGTTGAAATAAAGAAGAAATAATCAAAATTAGTGCATTAGTGCGTTTGCCCAAAACTCGACCCCACTACATAAACATGGAAACTCACTATGATAATAAATGTAACGTGTACAAGGACCTTAATGTTTCCACGTTCAATATATCTTGAGTGAATGCACGTTTTAATAATTGATCTGTCTGCTAATAGCTCAGAGGAATAGTAATAGGACCATCAAAAGGACATCACAACAACAACAAAGGAAGGAGCACAATGGAGACCACGCATCAGCACTTAGCGGCCGGTGTCAACGACTAATACCAAACATTTCGATAAAAAACAAAAAAAAAACAAAAAAATCTCTATGTCGGCTCTATACACTTCACGCATCTGACAAATTTTCCTATAACAATAACGCACTGGATGATATAAGGGTTAAACGGATAACACCACACCACTTTACTAATTCACTCCCAAAACGAAATACTGCAAATGAAATTGAGCTTTAGGCACGAGTGTACAAGGTGGTGACCGACCGCGCGGTAAGCTCGAGGTAGGGTACAAACACAAGTTGTTTGATAGGTAAAGGGCTATAGAAGGCGGTACCTTTGAAACCGTGTCGGATGTCTCAATAAGGCTTTGCCGCGCCCGCGCCGCTCGCCCACTCGGGGTACCTTTGTGAATAAAACAAGATATTTCGCGACCGTTTTTTCGCCAATATCACTGATATCATATTTTTGGCATTCCCATAAAAAGTATTACGCAGAGATCCTTTATTCCTTTAATAGAGTGCAGATTAGGCGCATTACAGTGTTACCAAAATGACTACCTGCGCCACATCATCTTACTATTGTTGCTGATTGTTCCACGTCTATTGACGTATTCATAATACGTATAAAAGTAGCTTTTCTTTGTATCTCATAAAGATTTAATTTAAAAAATTGAGACTTAACCCTTTTTACTTTTAGATAAGATAACTTCACGCATTTTATTTTGTAAAACTATCATAATGTATGTTCATACTAAAATATACAGTCACAGTAATTCATGTTAATTAATAAACATGATGATATAAAATTAAATTAAAACTGATATAAAATTTATTAATAAACATGTTGAAAATATATTATTTGTCCTTCACTGCTTCATTAAATTGTAAATAAAACTAGTTTCACCCAATAAATGAAATTTACTTTACATATATTGTTAAACAAACATTAATACATTTTACACAAGATATAAATTACAGTTATTTATTATTATATTTGAGGACAAAACGACCTAACAGATATGAGTTATAAGTATCATACCATCGTGACTGAGGCATGTCAACACTAAGCGACGGGTCGATCTTACCGCGGGAGAATAATTACCCGTTGTAAATCAACGACAGTAAAAGGGTTAACGCGATGACAATAAATGTGACTTTAACCCTACCGCGCTGCTGTAATTAAATATATTTCTTATTGTATTACCATTGAGTTGTAATTTCCTTAAGTTTGCATTATAAAGCACATTATAATACCTTATGTCTTTGCTTATAGTTATAGCGTCATATGGGGTTGCTTTTTGTCTACAGATTTATATATCCTGACTGGCAATAGAGGAACCTCAACCGACGCACACTCAACCTGTGACACTATATTAATTCAGAACAACATGGCTAGTGAACGTTAAAGTTACACGTCAAGTACCTCAATACGAGTCACTTTTCTATCTGTGACAATCATGTTATGCATGTTTGGGCAAAGATGGAGGCTGCCCATCTTTCCTTCGTAAGTAGAGTAATATAAAAGTAAAGAAAGGCTACAAATCCGATAAAAACTAATTAATAACGAGCCAATTTAAAAAATGAACAAAACGCAACTTCACTATCGGAATATTACACTAACACGTCTGCAATAAGTGGCGATTATAGCGGACGTGGCTCCACCGACCGGCACTTAAGGCCCATCGTAATCTAATAAAGTTTAACCCTTTTTGCCTTATTACTTAACCCTTAACCGCCAGATAAAGTAATCCTCCTCGACGCGCCCACTGAACCGGAAAGCGCAAATTATACAACAAAGACGTAACACATCTGCGTTTGCGCATCTACCTCTTAACCTTCCAGAAAATATTGTACGTGCGCGATTTTGGACCTTGATGCCAGGGAACAGGGAGCGGGGCCCTGATGCAGGGTTAAGCAGATTTATTATTGATAGAAGATACGTTTAATAAATGCAAAAGGAAGCAGCGATGCGGACGAATCCGCCTGAAGTGGGCCAGGGTGGCCACGCTACCAAGTGGCCTGAAACGCTTTATAATCGTCACTCCGTCCTAACGTCCCAGGGAAAAGGAGTAATCTAAAATACCGTTGTACAGTTTTAAAACAAAACAAAGTTTAAACCGAGTCTATTTGGATTTTTTTAAATATAGTCTTGCCTTTATTTTTTCTTTATAATTAAAAATAAAATGTAAATTTACATATCAAATAAAAATAATTAATTTGAATTAATGTGAACAGGTAAATTCATAATAAATGTGCTTTTGTGATTGTGCAACTTTTGTTTTTATATATATTTTTTTCATTTTTGTTGCATATTTTAAAAGACCTTGATGTCTGGTATTTAATAATTTCCAAGGCTGAAATGTATAGTATCACCTGTGTAAGTGTATCCACAGTATACAGGTGCCGGTGTAAAGTTACCTAATAAAACTATTGTAATTCTTAATGTTGTTACGCTACACTTGAATTGTGGAGGAATATTAATTAGTATTTAAAACTTTAATCAACATAAACGTTCCATTTTTTATTTGATCAGGTGCATAGTTCAAGAACAAAACATTATTGGGTTGGTTTTCGTGGTAAAACTTAAAAGTTTCTCCTCTTTTCTACATAACAAATATAAAGTAAATTTTCTAGATAGAGTTGTTACACCTACAGTTATAACCAACATCCAAGGTTATATCAGCGAATGTATTTATCATGTACATAATACGTATGTATTTTTATTATTCTTATCTGATGAAAGTATTTATATTGCATTTATTAACAGGAATATCTTTAAATCGTTCAGATGGATGTTCCCCCTAGCGCCCTCGCATCGCAAAACGATTCAAACAAAAGTCCAACACATGGAGGCCACTCGCGGCACACCGCTGCACTGTGCACGCACCATTACACACCCCCTACCCTCAGGAACAAACCTCGTCTAATCCCAGCACTCAATTTCTCACAAATATGAAAGAGATGCTACAAAAAAGCCTCAAAATTAATAAACTTCATTGTTACGAAATAAAAAGCGAACTTTTTGAAAAGCTTACGTACTTACGTGAAATGAATATCGAATGTGTTTGGTAGACTGCCTTCGAATGGGTTAAAAAATTAAAAGTAAATGTTTACGTAATCGGATTGGTTCAAGTACGGGTTAGGTTTGGGATAAAACCCGGCTTTGTGCGTCGTTATCCGTGACGGTAAAGATTTTTATTAAGTAAAAGAAAATCTTTTTATCTTGGAGGTAACATTTGCACTTTCTTAAAACAGTTATAACAAAGAGGTCTTTATATATTTTGCTCGGTGCTTGTAACCGACGGGCTTCGTCTTATAATGTTGTATAGAATCCTATTTAAAAAATCATGAAGAGTATCAGGTCACGCATGTCAAAAAAATGCATTTTTCAGCATGCAAAATTCCAGCTCCGTAGTGTAAGAGGGAGTGGGTCTAATTAAGCTTACAAGATTTGACCCCTAACAAATAAATATACAAACGAACTAATAAACAAACGTGCACTGCAAGTTAAATAAAAGCTTGTGAAAACAAGTAATTATAACTTCACCAATCCACATTGGAGCAGCGTGGTGGATGCTCCAGGCCACCTCAGTATGAGGAGAGACCCGAGCTAAGGATTGGCCATGGATTCGACGGGCCGGTTGGTCTAGTGGTTAGTGAACCTGACTACTACGCCGGAGGTCGTGGGTTCGATTCCCACCCAGGTCAACCTTTTCTGTGATGACCAGGAATGTTTGTTCTGTGTGTCTGGATGTGTAATAGAAATAACTATTTAAGTATGTGTTTAAAAGTATATATGTATGTTTATCAGTTATCTGATCACCATAGTACA
>DWJZ01004983.1:0-14658 GCA_018249125.1 Asbolis capucinus
GTATTTAATAGTATATATGTATGTTTATCAGTTATCTGATCACCATAGCACAAGCTAACGCTTAATTTGGGGTCAGAGGGCCGTGTGTGAATTGTCCAAAGATATTTAAAAAAAAAAAATTAAACTTATTGTTGTTGCAAGTAAACTGTTATTTCACCTTTACACAATGAGTGAGTTTTCATGTACAAGATGTGACTATGTCTCCTATTTATCTATAGCGATATGAAGTATGTCGATTCTATCATAAGTTATTTACAAGAGCACGTAAGTGAATATTCCTATGCAAATAAATCGGAGTTCGAGTTAATTTTACCGTCCTAAAATTGATTTATTTAATACTTATATATCAAAGACAATTGTAATTTATTACATTTGATATTCTATTTAGTAGGTAAGGAGTCACTGAACAACCTGGAGACAGACGGACAGACAAAGCGTGAGTACCCCTTTTATAGAACTCTACAATTTGATTATGTAAATGCCTAATTGCTTTCCAAAATCGTTATTGATATAAGATTCAGACTTTGTTTTGGGCCTGGTAGCAGGTCATTATCAACTTTGATTGGTCTGATGGTCCTTTGGTTACACCAACCAAGGAAACCAGGGAATAGTAGTCAGGTTCACTACCTAATCCGGGGTGGTGGGTTTGTTTCCCAGAACAAATTTCTGTGATGAGCAGGAATGTTTGTTCTGTATCTGGGTATGATAAAATGATTTCTATAAAAATATACATGTATGTTTATCAGTTTGTCTGATCATTATGGTACAACCTAAAACTGAGTTTGGGTTGCATGGGCCTGTGTGAGTTATCCTGAGTATAAACAAAACGCAACCCTGACATGGTGATGATGTCATAATCTGATGAAGACTGCCTGTAACGGATTCAGGATTTGTGTTGGAAGACAACTTGCTCCTGGATTTGTTTGAGACAAGAAGAGTTGACTTTTGAGGTTACCAAAGTGTAGATAACACTATAATAAAACTCAAAATGCATTTTTGTACATTGAATTTTATTTCAAAATTATGATGAGGGGGCATTCTAATGTCAAGATAGAGCACGAAAATATTATTTTACGCCTCTCTGTCTGAACGCGCGTCACGGGAAAACCCGTCAACAGATTGCGATGAAACTTTGCAAAGTTATTAATTATATCTCCGATTAACATTTACGATACTTTTTATCTGAAATAATTCAGGTTTCCTCGGGATATAGGAAGAAAGTTTCTACGGGATTTTTAGGCCATTGATAATAAAAAAAAACAATGTATGTGGATAAGCCAAGCTGCAGGTATAGCTAGTTTTTATAAAGTATTGTAAAAACTATAAATATATAAGCTTCCGCCCGTGACTTCGTCCGCGTTGACTGAAAAAAGGTTTCAATTTGACGGTAAAATCCCCATTTACAAATACAAACAATGTGATAAATGAAGAACCACTCTACCAATTTTGTGTAAACTTCACATAAACCAAACTAAACAGTCCTAACAAAGCCTAAACATTTGGTTTGGATACGTGAGCCCGTTCTTGAGATATAAAATTACAACGAAAAGGGACATAGATATTTGAACTACATATATGTACATATATAACTAATTATTGTAATGATTTTTTTGAGGCCCCATCCAATGAATTTGCCATGGGCCTCAAGTGGTAAAAATACGTCACTAATGCTCATTAGTTAATAATTACCTCCATAACCAACACAAAAGTAATAACAGACACGTTACCAAGAAGACGGGAGACTTAGTAATTAATGTCTTTAATAACGATAAAAAGTTGTACTAAACAACAAAACGGATCGAGCTTACTTACCATGGTTCCAGATACCTAGACCGTAATAATTGCTGTTGCAAAGCGTGCTGGTCATGGGAGGTTGGCTATTGTTGTCCATCGTGACGCGGGAAGATACATTATCTGTATTTATAACATCTATATATGTTATGTCACTGTCAGATTGACAGATGAGACATCTGGCACAAAAATGTATATCAAAATGTTGCCAAATACCGCTTTTCGATACGCTACTAATAATCTTCGTACAATTTCAATTCCGAATCGAGGAAAAGCCTCGATCAGTTCACTCAAATCTTTGTACCTGTAAGTATTTAAAAGCATTGCTCCGAACTTGTATTAGGCGCTCTACAAATTTAAATTTTGTCTCTTTTTTCAACAATTTTAGTGCTATGTATATGAATTTTAGTGGTATTATCTTTTTATTAAAAACAATAACATTTAGATACGTAAAAGGTAGATAGTAGAAATTTTAAAAACCTAGTAATTTTATCAATTTCTTTTTATATAGCTCTATCTCATTCTCAAAAACTGTTCCTCGACGTGCACGTCTTATGTGTCGCCATGTGTTTGTTTAACGGCCTTATATCTAAAGTTGAAAGTCGTTTTACGTCAATAGGTAAGAAAATATGTCGTCGAAGGACATGGTAAGGCTGGGGGAGCATCTTGGTGGAACCAGTTGACTGAGTTGTCGCGATGTCCGGTGGGTGCTATCTCCTACAATCTGCGGCACCCATGCGCGCAGTGGGCACCCTTCAATTATAGGGGAATTACTGGACACCCGGTGACACACGAAAGCCTTGGACTTCAGCTATATTTATTTTTATTTATCCTTTAAATGCTAATTGCAGTATCTACCAGCTAACCACATTACCTAAGCGTTTTAAAAAGTGTATATTGAAACAAATAGGTACGTACATATTATAGATTCATATTACAACATGAAGCAACAAGCAGTTTTTATTCAACCTCGGCGACACTTATTTCCACACTCTGTCGTTAATAGTTGCTTAAATCGCGCCTTAGTACAGAATATGTAAAAGTAAATAATAGTATAAGGTATATGCGTATACGTACGTATAAGGAAATGCTGTAAACGCGCCCCTTAGGAGGTACAGAATTTGTATGAAAAATTCTGTATAAATAAATTGCTCCTTAGTACAAGATTTGTATTTTTTACGTGACAAGCAGGCAAACAAGCAGACAGGTCACCTGATGCTAAGTAATCACCGCCGCCCGAGAACATTAATAACACCAGACGGGGGGATTACTAAAGCGTTGCTTGCCAGGAAGGAAGAAATAGTACTTAGTATAAAAAATCTTTCCGTCAAATCCCTTTGGTTAGCTATCATACATACAATATACCTATATGCTTGTTTCGACTGGGCTCTTGAGTGCCAGTTCTTCTTTCATTGCTTAACAAACTTAACATTGTTCATCGATTTTCTTAATTTGTTTTTTTTTAATTATTACGTCTGGTTGTCACGATATTGACATTATGAATTGACGAATTGATTGGCATTATGAATCATCAATATTCCCCAAAGACCCTGAAAAGTAAATACTTAAAATAAACATAATTTTCATCACCCAATGAAAAAAAACACTATTGATTAGAATTATTTAAGTTAGCCGAACTCTATAATAACAGAGGTCGCACTAAGCGCACGTAAAATTTGAAAAAAGAAGTCACACGCATCTGCCTTCCGTCTCAACGCACATAGCAATTACACACGGAAATAACAAAAGTATAGCAATTTTAACAACTTCACTTTTTGCAGCCGAACGATGAATTAACCTCCCAAATTGCTCCAAATAACTTATTGTTTTTACTCGTAAAACGTGTCTTTTTGCCAGTAATTTTGGCAAACTAAAGCTGAAGGAAATTCGATTTGCAAAGATAGATAAACAGCTCGTATTAAGTATACGTAAATAAGTTCGATTTTAAACTCTGCTCATCGTGATTTGTGTAAATTATGCTTTTACGAATGCTTACAATATAATTATGTTATTCGCGCCGATATTTTGACCCAGTTTGCATTGATCATGGTCCCGTCAATTAATAAGATTGAAAAATAAACTAATATATTATTAAAATTAAGAAATGTCAAATTGACTTTGACAATAGGTTGGTATTTACGCGCGCAATTGGAAAGAAGAAAATTAACTATTTCCATTCACTAAATTACCTATTTTTATTCAAAAATAATTCTTTAAAATTAAAATGATTCTTGCACAGGTTGCTGGGCAACGGTTTGTTATGAAATATTTCACATTGAATTTACACCGAGTATAGTAAGGAAACGAAATAACAAAGTCTTGAAGGAAAAACTTATAGCATAATATAAAAGTGAAATACTTATAGCATAAACAATATTTTAATATTTTCGTACACTTCAACCAATTAAATGTAAATTTCCATTAATCGTTCATTAAGTTTTCCCTGTGGTCAATAAGGACGAGTGATTTTAGTACCAGAAAACATAATTTACGTCACAATAAAACACCTGAGAATATTTTTTTACTATCCCTTTACAAGATACTGCATATTGCACCAGTAAGCTGTATACTCGGAGAATATATCATCGAAGAGATTATAATAATTATTTCATGATCGCAAAGAGCTATAACATGCGTACGAATTATTAAGATACGTCCTTTAATCAATTCTATATGTACTAGGCGTCAGACAGAGACAATAAAATTCGCTTCGCTTACGAGAGAGTAGGACGAGTATGTTTTAATGAGCACCGCATTGATCGAGGGCGTGGACAAATAGATAAGTTCCTGGCGGTTCCAATTCGCATCCTATTAAGTTTTTTAGGGTTCCCTTTTTCTTGTTAGTTTTAAAATATGGTATGGTTTTCTTTACATAATTTAATTATTGAAGTTTTTATTTTTAGACTTAATTGCGGTTTGATCTTCGTTTTTTTACTCTACTGGAAAAAAGAAATACTCGTAGTCTACCTAAGAATGCTTTACGTTTCTATGATGTATTGATAAGTAATGGTATAGGGAATTTAATGCAATAAAAAGCGACATATTATAATATTTAATGAAATGGTTATTAGTGCGTCAACTAAAATTAGAAAAAAGGTATTGACAACATTAAAGATACAAAAACAATACAATTTAATTCAGGTTCGACGATGCATCAGCTTTTCTTCTGCTCTTGATCGTATCAACAGGCGTGGTGAAAATTAACTAGCTTCCCACAGCTCACACCAGCAGATGTCCAAAGTTGACTTCACCATATCTTTTCAAAATAATCTATGTAAATATTTGATGTAGGTGTACCAATCTATTTAAATTTCTTGAAAAAAATTGTAATAAAAATTCTTTAAATCATGGTTCTATTAAAACCAGAATGCGGTCCACAAAAATATTTTATCAAAATTATTCACAACCAGGTAAAAAATCAAGTTCCATCTCTTTTTGGGTACCGAACACGGCAACTAGCAGATTATATACAGATAGGTAAACTTAGTAGCTACATAAGGAAAAACATGTAAAATATAAACAACACGCAAAAAGTGCACTCTTTATTTACCTGCTCATACCTATCTAAAAGTTTTATTTCATCTCTCTCTCTCTCTCTAGGTTTACGTTTATTTGCATCAATAGTACCTATCACCAATACCTAATACCTACAACAAATAGATTATTTTAAAATCGAGTTGCTAATTTCAGGGTGTCGATTTTTTGTGATGATGTGTGCGCGGATCGTAAAAACTTAGTAACCTAATTTTGCCTTAACGTACCAAAAGAACTATAACTACAAGTTTCACTTTAAGCGGAACCCGCATGTCAAACACGTTTCGCGCCTGCCGTCCCCGCGGCTGATAGAAAAACTCCGTTAATTGGCGGCTGGATGCCATCATGTATTGAGTTATTATTTCCCTGCTACTGGGGACCTCTGACGTATTTATGGATCTTTACGAAGCCGCAAATTTGCCACTTTCAGAGAACTGACTTGACCAGAACTTTATAGGGTTTGGCGTGGAGCGCCCTTAGTAAGGTTTGCTGGTAGGAATAGATAACCAAAGATGATTAAAATAACCCTTTTTAGGATTCTGTAGTCAACTGAAAACCCTTCGAGAAATCTATCTGCATATCCACTCGTCCTTTTGTTTTAGTATACCTACCCTATGTTATAAAGTAGGTAAGCCACCTAGGAATCTGCTTGTAAAACATTTTACTTTAAAAGCCCATATAATCGTTAGTATGCCAGGAAAATGTTACATAAAATCAGATAGACATTTGTTTTCGGGTGGCGAATGTTCGAATGGCGTGTGGGTGTGTGTAAAAGCGGTTATCCTTGGCCTGGGGTGTTGCAGAATCCATACCATAGCAATAGAATGTCCGTGGTAGGTCATTATCGTATTTATAAATTTGTAGTGATTGTTTCTTTCCTATTATTCTCTTACAAAATATTAACAATAATTTTATAAAAACTAGCGGGTAGGCGGTTTTAATTGCTTTCAGATGAGCGCCCTCTAGCGGTCAATGAAGGTAATAAAGCGGAATCATTAGTCATCTCTAGTTTTTCTATTAGAGAGGACAGTTTTTTCGTTACGTCGTATAAAAACGACATTAATGTAGGGACACCTTTACCGGCTGTACCCTAATTGATTATAAATTACATGCCACTGATAAACCCTCAGCTATCTTTGGGTTATTCTATCAATTTTCTCTATGGGTGCCTGCGCTTCGCTTCTGTATAGCTAAGGGTCGTAGACGGGTTTCTTTAAATTAAGATATTGACGGTTGATAGGCTAATTTTGGAGTAGGGTCATCTAGAGTTCAAATATCTAGAAAAAAAAAATTATTCACATATTTACTAGAAAAAAATTGTCTTCGCTTTCGCCAACTGAGTGATAGATAATGCTTTTAGCATTAAGTCAACCTTTGCACTTTAATATACCTTTTTTTTTCGATTGTGGGAGCGACGCAGGATGTGGGATTTTTCCACACTGAAACACCCCTGGTGGCCTTCCTTAGCACCTAGTACATGACTCCGGGATCTCCAATGCTACCGGAGTCCTCCTAGCACGATGCCCAAAGATGGGCCCCTCCCGAGAGGGATTCAAAGTCCCGTACCTGGTCTACCCAGTTTACGATAATACGCGGCCACACATACCGATGTCTTTCCTGGGGCTGCTATCGGGCGGTTAGAGCTGCCACTCCAGCCGCCCGCAACCCCGAAAGCCTCCATTCAGTCGCCTCATACAACAGACTGGGGATTCCGTGGCTCGTACTCTATTCCCGAGCTACAGAGACAAAGTTTTAAAGTACCTACTGATATTATAAATACGAAAGATTAAGATGGACCGATGGACTTTCATTACTCATTCACGCAAAAAGTACTGAACGAATAAAAATGAAATTTAGCACAGAGATAAATTATTGGTTGAAATAACAAATAGACTACTTTAGAAACATACCACGCGAGCAAAGCCGCGGCCCGACCCTAGTACAAATAAAAAAATAATGTGAATTATGTATCTCGCCTGCTTATTTGTCAATTATTGATTTCAATCAATAAAAAAAATTATTGATACAAAAAAAATCTAGTTTTAGATCTCAACTTAGATATTTCCTTAATTGGTAAGTAAATACCGATGTAATTCTGACAGGTTGATAAATTGAATATCTGTATATATTTTAATAATATTAATTCTATAATTTCATTTTTCAATATTTAATAAACTCTACAAAAAGTAGGGACCGATTAAAATCAATCGATTCTATTAATTGTATCGATTAATTATTATCAATGCAAGAAGAATGACTATTAAATTAACAAGTAATATTAATTTGGAATGAAAAAAAAATCAAATAAATAGGTTAAATTAATTTATGACAAATTGGAATGTTGAAACGTTTTATTGAAAAATAATAATTAATTGAATATACAGAATAATAAATAATTTGTGATATTACAAGTGTAAGTAATAAGCGTCCTTGGCCGTCTTGTGTCGATATAAAGTGATTATCGAAGTTAAGCAACATCGGGCATGGTCGGTACCTACTGACCGATTCACCCGGGTGACTGCAAGTAGCAAAAACTCTTGAGCCTTCCGTGCTTCGGAGGGCACACAGAGCCGTCGGTCCTATTTTTATCGTTAAGTAGAATTTTAAATGTTGGAGGATTTCGGGCGTCATAAAAATTTCCAGTGCATATGTAACCACAAACCTCTTTACCAATCCGCACTGGAGCAGCGTGGTGGAGTATTATCCTGCTCAGTAATGAGTCAAGACCCGATTTAGTAGGCAAAAAAAAAGGTTGAGTCCACTTAGTGATTTACAATTGTATTATAATTTTAAAAGGAGATAGTAGAGTTGCGAATAACCCAGGTGTGTTCAAACATCGTCCGCCGCTGACGTGTGCCCGGGGATAATTTACACGCACCTATAAAAACTAGTTAAGTATCTATAATTTACATACAGAAATTCTACAATTTCCCCTATATTGTAGTGTCTGATTGATGTATCGATAGTTGCAAAGCTTGTCGATTTTTAAATCGATTTTATAAAGGTTTCCCACAAACTCATTGTAAGGACGGTGCGCCCCGGCCGTATCATAGGAACCGTCGGAGACACGGTCGGTTCGGCAAAAAACATGTCCACATGGCAAAGCTGGGTCACGTTACTAGTAAGATAACATAGGTCTATCTGCAGAAAAAAGTTAATCATAATCAGTAACCAAGCATCACTTCTAATTTCTTTCCCGGGAATCAACCCTGAATAGGCTTGTAAGTGTATCACTGAAAAGAAATTGATAAGTTTGTAGCTACTGTATAGCTTACTAAAATTATAAATACGAATTTTTTTAAAGAGAAATGTATGTTATTCCTTCACAGAAATCTACTAAACAGATCTGAATAAAATTTAGCAGAGGCATAGATTATTCGTATTCGTCTAGAATAACTCCTAGGCTACATTTTATTAACATAACACGCGGAAGAAACCGCGGGAGAAACTAGTAATTACACAGACCCCTCTTTAAAAGAAATTCGAACAGTAGGTACATTCACAACCGATGTAAACACGCAAGAAAACTTCTACAAATTTAATAAAAAACTACCAATGACTTCTGTTAAATTAATTAAATAGTAATAAAATGTCAAAGTTTAGTAAAAAAGTGAACTCTTAAAATCATCCGCCTATCACCTGCTGGTAAAGAATGTGTGTTCTCCGTTCGAATATAATAATAAGGGTATTTGAACACCAACGACATTTTTGTGTTTTTTTTTATCTAGAATAAATAATACCTTTTTTTTATTGAGGGCGAAACCTTCACAAGGTACTCGGTGTGGTGGGAGCCGACACTGGGTTATGTGGGATTTTTATCACACTAAAATCCCCCTGGTGGCCTTACTCAGCACTACCTAGAGGACTCCGGGATCTCCAACGGAACGCTACCGGAGTCCTCCTAGTGCCATGCCCAATGTTGGACCCTTCCCGAGAGGGACTCGAAGCACCTGGTCTACCCAGTTTACGACGGTACGCGGCCACACATACCGACGTCCTTCCCGGAGAATAAATAAATACCTAACATCGTATTTGTCGATGGAAAATATACTTTGACATGGATCCTCATCCATCCATCCATCAGCCTTTACTCGTCCACTGTTGGACATAGGCGTCTTCTAATTTGCGTGACTTTGACAGCTCCTGAGCCTTTTAAATCCAACGGGTGCCCGCTGTCTTCCTCAGGTTATGGGTCAGGGGGCGCCCTGTGCTCCATTTTCCGAGACATGGTCTCCATTCGAGGATCTTTCTTCCCCAACGGTTATCCGTCGAACTTCGCCAGCCCATCGCCACTTCGAATCCTACCTGATGGTAAGTGATAATGTCTAATTTTGGGTACGCTAACTTTGTAAATGCCAATTCACTCTTCTCTTGAAGACTCCTACATCATACTTTTTTATCCAGCGGCCTGCGACCAGACAAGTGACTTATTCATTTATCATAATTAATACTTAAGTTAGTTTTGTGCCACTATGGTTCGCCCGCGTTTTCGCCCGCGAAAATGCGAAGGTTTTTGAGGATGGACGTATGCATGTTACTCCTTCACACAAAAAGTACTGAACGGATCTGGATGAAATTTGGGATAGAGATAAATTATACTGTGGTATAAACATAGGCTAAATTCCATTCCAATCTGTTCAGTACTTTTTACGTGAAGGAGTAATAAGCATCCATCCATCCTTTTTTTACCTTCTATAAATTAGTGCTTGACCACGATCATGCCTGATGGTAAGCAGTGATGCGCTCTTAGATGGTAAAGCGCACTAATTTAGTAATAACGTATTCACTCTTGACTTGAAGACACATTGTAATCAAACGGGAACACTGACACGGTTAACTTATTCAAGTGCTTCGCAATACGTACGAGGAAGGACGACGCATAGCGCGATGTTCATACTGGTGGAATGTCGAGACGACAAAGGCATGTATACCCGCCGTGCACGGGCTCGTTCGATGATGGAACAGGGATGGGGGAATTATATTGTGTAACTCCTGATCTACCAATCGCAAGAGTGTAAAAATCCTTAATAACTAATATGAACTTGTATAATGCCTCCATCGAATGACTCTCATACCTATTTTATTGCAACGATGTGATTAGCAACATTAGGATTCCTTGGAGGCCTTACTCGGGACACCTGTGGGACCAGATACCAATGTATCCAATGACTGGTCACAAAAACCGACACTTAAAGACACCCGTAACAATATATAACTAAATCTTATATACTCGTAAGAACTGGAACTTGGGTATGTTATCCAAAATTATATCAATTGCTTATTTGTATATTATTAATATACCATTCTGTTGCAAAATCTGGCTCAACTAATTTAAATAAACACTAATCATCGAATTTCACGAAAATAGGTTAAGTAATTTTTTAAATATTGTAGACTACAAATTAGCTGCTAATATTAAAATATTGTAGATTATAAATTAGTAACTGGATTCACAAGGCGAGCAAAGTGAATGTGTTGTAAAGAAACGCGCACTCATACTCACAGTGAAACAAAAAACGATATCTTACTTAGGCTATGATCTTCGACATCAACGGTACCACTCACTCCAACTTACAATGATGGGAAAGGTCGCTGGAAGAAGGAAGATTGGCAGGAGAAAGAAGTCGTGGTTGCGGAACATCCGAGAGTGGAACGGAGCCAGCGCTGCAGAGCTTCCGAAGAGTTAAAAATAAACAAGAAAGCAAGAAGCTGATAGCCAACTTTCACTAGGTGGAGAGGCCTAGAAGAAAAAGAAGTAGACTAGAAATTGCCTTTATTTTGCTTCGGAAGAACATTGGATGAAAATTTTTTTTATATATCAGGACAACTGACTCACGACACACATTATGTCTTTTGTTTTATGTTATGAGTTTAATATCAAACTTTGATATAATATGTTGTTTTTGTGGTACACGCTAAAATGTATGACGCGTTTTTCTATCAATAAAATGCTTACAAATAATTTATAAAGTAGCGCCTTAACACGAAATGAGTACTCGATTATACCTTTGCATTTAATAATCGAACAATAAAAGGAGATCGGCAATATCCGACTTTAAAACTAACTCTACACGATGATACCCTGATCATGATCAAAGAATTACCAACTTCCTTCGTTCGGATTACAGTCATGCACAAAATTACGAAAAATTTTGACTCGCCTCTGTACAAGCAGATGCCTGTGGGAACGATGTACAGTCGAGGCCAATAAAGACGACCGCCAGCGGGAGTACTGTCGCCGCCAAAATAACATGGTGTTTTATTTGTAATAATGCCCATCACGGCAGCCACGCGCCGCGATACGTTGGGAAATGTGGACCTGCCTTTTAAACATTCTGTAGATTTTAATAGTGATTACAGTATAAACTATTGATTTATAATTTA
Source organism: Asbolis capucinus (assembly GCA_018249125.1). NCBI lineage: Eukaryota > Metazoa > Arthropoda > Insecta > Lepidoptera > Hesperiidae > Asbolis > Asbolis capucinus. The sequence continues at coordinate 11,710 of DWJZ01004983.1, forward strand.
TTTAACACTTAAATAAAGCAGATGCTTTAACCGAAACACAAAACATTGATAACTTTTATTTCTATTTCTAATTAAGTTGCATGAATAAGTTGTTAAGTTATTCCAAAATATTTTCAGTAATAATGAATAATTTTACCAAATGGTAATGATTTGCTTCCTTAGTTATGGGAAAAAACTAATGCCCTATAAATAATGAGTAGAAGCTAATAACTAGGCTACAGAAAATATTTAAATGATGTCACATTTATGACATTACTGGTTCTAATCTTTACGTTATTATTTAATCTCCTTTTGTAGTTGATAATGAGTTATTTGCGCTAGCTATATTACCCACAAGCGATACAAGATATTTCTATGCAGTATTGTAGTATATCAGTATTTCATGGCGAGGCATGGTTGTGTAAATAGAGAATTTGGTTCATTTCATATGTAACAGTCTTATCCTGATATTCTCAACGGCAGATATCGTCCACTCGATAAGAATTTACGAGACTGCAGTACGTCAAATTATAGAATTGGGCGACGGAACAATTGCTCGCACAAATTGCTGGCTAAATTTATTATTTTACCACGAACGGTGTTCTTGCTTGGCTTTCGTTAGCTAATGATCGGAAATATAATCACCCTGTAATTGACTTGTTGCTCAAATGATATCGACGTGTGTTGCCAGTTTTATTTTCTTTACGATGTTACCTGCGGTTTTTATTAAAGTGGATTTGTTAGGATTTGGATGTTATATTAAAGTTCTGCATTAAACCGCACTCGACTAGCGTGATGGACTAGAGCCTAGGTTCAGCCTAGAGTCTCTACCTAGAGTCTAAATAGAGCTTAGAATCTTGACCTAGAGCCAAGATAGAACCTAGGGTCTCTACCAAGAACTAATATAGAGCCTAGAGTCTCTACCTCGAGCGAAGGTAGAGCCTAGTGTTTCTACCTAGAGCCAAGATGGAGCCCGGAGTCTCTACCTAGAGCCAAGGTAGAGCCTAGAGTCTCTACCTATAGCCTAGACTCTCAACCTGAAGGCTAGATAGGGCCTAAAGTCTAAGTCTCCTCAGTCTCAAGGAGAAACCCGAGCTATATAGTGGGACATAAATAGGTGGAAGCCAATAAAATTCTATTTACAAATAGAAACAGCTTTTGAATCACCCAATAAGTTGCTGTATACTATACTTTTAGATATTCAAAAAGACAAGTTAAAGATAAAAAAAAGTTTCAAGAAATTAATTCGTAAAGCCGATGACTATTTTTAAACAAACAGATTACGGTTGAATCGTACTAATATGAGGTACTTGTAAATTCGAAGCTCCTTCCTCTTTCACGCAAAAACTATCAAACAAATTCGAATGAAATTTGGAACATAGATAGACTTATAGTCTGTAATAACACATAAATACATTTCATCAATGTGAGTGAAGCCACGGTCTGAAACTTGTTCACCATAAAACGAAACGTTAAACAGCATGGTAGGTAGTACCTCCTACAACTTCCACAAACCTATAAACTATCTACCAACATTCGAGTCTGCCAAATCGACGTCCAAGGACATCAGCACCCATCCAAGGTGCCAGAACACCTGCCGCACCCACACCTCGGTACAATCGGTTGGCGCTTCGAGTCGAAACTTGCCGAAATTGTCTACATAAAGATGTTATCGTAATAATAAATAAGGAGTGAAATTAGGCGCTCGTCGTAATACCGCTCGTGCCTCGCCGTGTCATCAATGTACATTAATCGATCAGTTACTTAGCGAGGTCCTGGCTCCATTGCTCGCGCGTCAACGTTAGATGGAGGGGTATCAAATCTGTAATCACATTCAAATAATGTATATAATTATTATTGTATTTGCATATATTTTATATAGTTATTTTTGTATGAACTTACGAACGTCAAATGCATTGAATCTACTACCATTTTCAATCCTTAATAAAGAGAAGACACAGCAAATGTAAATATGTATATATATCTATATATATAACATATAAAGGTGCTCTATATACCATTATTATTTATTTAATAAATGTACAACTGATCACTGTCTGTACATAGAATTGCTTTGGAAAAACCTCCACTGAGGTTATAATTTTTAAGATTTTAAATGCCGCCCAGAAGAGGTATATTGTTGGTATGTTTTTACTGTAGAACATAACCATATATGACATATATTATTATTTTTTCTTTAGTAGTTAGTCAACCATTTTAGTCAATATATAAAATATCTCAAAAAAATTCTATAGTAAGCCCTGTGTGTATTGGTAACTAGCTATAAGTACAAAATTAGAAATTAAATGAATACGCAACCACCTCATTCTGAATGTACCCATGCAGTAAGACTCGTCTCAACTCAAAGCTCTCCTTGTCATTAAAATATTTTCCAAAATGAAAAAATCCAACATATCATAAAAGAATGCCTGCAATGGAAACAAACCGGAGACCGTTTACGCCCGCGGCTCGACCGTCAGTCAGTCTCAAAGTATATATTAACCAAATCAGCTCCAATAGACCGCCAACATGACGCAATGGGTGCTCCAGCTTGACGGTTATTGAATAATTACGTATTATCACGAATGTAATGTAATGTTTTGATTAAAATATCTACCGGCTTTCATTACCTTTTAAGGTGCGCTTTCATTAAACGCGCGTAATAGCAGTCGGCAGCAAATGACACCTAGTATTCCACAACAGCTGTCATATTCTCCAATTAGCTTTGTTAAGCTTAAACCGACAAATACCTTACAGTAAAGTAAGGGAGATGGCAGGAGAAGCATACTCGTGCATGTTGGTTTTTTACCACACTTGATTGCTGTAGGACTGCTAACAAAACAACCGGTACTGATTTTACTTGACTTCCGAAGCATGTTGCATAACTGGGATACTTACATAAGCTACTAAGACTATGTCTTAGATCGGTTGCGATTATGTTTTACATTTTGAGATATAATACCTCATTTT
>DWJZ01004984.1:0-14657 GCA_018249125.1 Asbolis capucinus
CATACTTAAATAGATATTTTTATTACACACCCAGACACGCAGAACAAACATTCCTGCTCATCACAGAAAAGTTTGACCTGGGTAGGAATCAAACCCACGACCTTCAGGTTCACTAACCACTAGACCAACCGGTCTGTCAAATTATCTCCAGTGTTGCGAAATAGCGTAAAATTGATACCGGTAAACGCAGTAAATATCCTTACTTAGTGTGTACAAAACACACGTGATCTTAGGTGAAAGAATGGTGATACAAAACATTACTATCACCTCACTACGTGTGACCGAATTTTGTGATTACTATATAATATATTATATTTAAAGTTTGTATTGTAGAAAAATATATTATTATATTCAACATCTCTTTACCATTTTTACACTAATAATTATGTAAATTCATGCCAAATTACAACATTATACCATCAAGAATCCAAACGATAGCCATGACAAATATGGAACCCTGAAAGTGTTCTAACTACTTCACGTATAAACTTAGTACTACACATATAACGACTACACATATAAACTCAGTAAGACGAGTTAAGGTAAACTTGACACATAACTCCATTAGTCATCATTCATTCAATATGCAGGATTCGTAACAAAGCATGTTTGTTTAGAATGTTGTAAGAAAAAACTTAAATAAAGATTATAAATCAGAGAAAACAGATACACACAGATAGTAATTCTGATGCATGATTACTAGGTAGTGATACGACTTTCTTTTCTGTACCTATTTTTAAAAGCGGCTTATAGCTATGTAGTTATAACCAATGATATTATAACTATAGATATATTATCTTCATACATTTGGGCGTTTGTTTTTGAACGGCTTTCCGACGCCATCTTATGAAGCATACGTCAAAACTCCTGCTATTTTGCTTTGGACATACGTACACAGAAGTTTATAATCTCAATTATGCTAAAACAAACTAGTAAAGTAAAATTGACGACCGACTGATCTTACCAACACGTATACACTGTGTTTATAGGGTTTAATATTCATCAAGTTTTATTGTTCAATTAATCATGTATCAAAAATAGACCTCCCGCCATTTTGTCAAAGTCGACTGACATTTGTTGTTTTTTTTACATAAATCTAAATAAAATTCCTTTAACAGACACCGACCATTATGTATGGTAGGTACAATTTTAAAAAGTTTTTAGGGTCAATAAAATTACTTGATTCTTATAACCTACTCAAGGCAAGGTTTATAATATTGCCGGTTTCTCTTCTTTATTGCTGGTGTTAAGTAACATTTAATATAAGTATAAAATTGTTTTTAAAGTTGAATAAAAACAGATAAAAGACCAGATTTAAAGCGTATCAAACAAAGTACAGGAGCTATTTTTTTTAGTATTATTTTAGGCTTACAACGCTATACGAAGAAGCGCCATACGCCACCCCTTTGTTTTAGTAAGCCTATGTACTACAAGATGACGCCACTTTATACAAAATTAATCTCACAAATTATTGAAGAAAATAACCTACTTGACTGTTAAATACTGACTACAAATAAAAAATTCGATATTTCATATTTTATATTCGATATTTCATAATCCGATTAAACACCTTTTTTAAATAACCAAACTGCAACAATACGCTGCATCTTTCGAGGCTAACAACCTAGATCCGTTACTTGTTCTCAATACGTGTCATCTAGGCACTGTAGACAAAAAAGATATATGATACAGAACTAGTCGACATCGCCGCGACGTGTATTGCAACTGGTATCGATCAAACGAGATTTGCAAGATCTACCGTCGATACTGAGAAATATTTTTAGATCATTACTAGTCTTTGCTTGCGGTTTTGCCCGCGGGCTATGTTACAGAAAGTGGTCTATATATTATGAAAGAGGTCTATATGTTATGAGATCCGTTCAGTAGCTTTTGTGGGGTCCTTCCATCCATTCTCACATGTTTTCCCATTTATAATAATGGAAGGATTTTTATAATCGACTTAAATTTATTTTTTACTTTTAATTAAAAAATCGACTTCATATTACATCAACGGCTGTACCAAACTTTGGCGACTATGGAGAGGCTGTAACTGTGCAACGCGAACGCAGTCGCGGGTAAAAGCTAGTTTTATATATTTTCCAATTTAACCGTGAATTTACGATTTTCCAGATGCAGAAGGCAAGCCGTTTGTAGAAGAAGTAGTGGTTCAGTCTATGCTGCATGTGAGGAGTCCTGCTTCTTCAGCGCGCCAGTCGCGCACGAACACACACACCAGTCTGGCAGATGGCGCTAGGGTTGCGGAAACGAAAAATAACTGAGTTTTATAATAATGTAATGAATAATGTCCTATCCCCCACATCGAATATTCTGGCCGTGGGTTTTTTATTTGACTTTTAATTTTTGAAAATCAGTCTTAATATGAATTTTTTTTTATTTTTTCTATTTAGTTTTAAGATGTTTTGAAAGCCTCTGATTGTGTAATGTAACTAGCAAAAAAATATATTTTTATTTTTTCCAAATTTTTTTGCCGAGCACCTGATTATTTGCTGGAAGGAAAGAAATATCTTTCTTAAGGCTAATAATGGATTGGTTTATTCAGAGTCAACTTAATTAAACCTTTTTTAAATCTTAATCACACAAAATAAACATAGCAAATGCTACAGAAAATGTTTTGAATATAAAACTTTATAATAACATTGCTAAATAGATGCTATTCAACGATAAGAAATGGAGAAGAACAAGAAGAATCAGATATAGGATAGAAAAGAAAATAATCGATGCGCAATAATAATTATAATATAAATAATTAATTAATAATTGAAAATAATCGGTACACGAGTCGGCAATTTCTTATATGAGGGCCAAAAATGCTATATTACTCAATAGAGTCGGCCACATTTCATCTGTCGTCATCGGGAAAACAATAAGAAACGCCAAGTTTCGTCGTGTAAATGGGTGTGTAGGGCCGCACCGCAATGGAACAAGGGCCGTACGCGGCCTGCGGGCCGAAGGTTGCCGAACTCTGTTATAGTACATATGAAGCTTTAGAAAATAATTGAAACGCTGTTTTCAGTTTAGTTAGTACCTAACCTTTAGCATGACAACATTGAATACAACCAGAATTTCGCCATTTTGTCAGGCATATTGTAGATTTTAATAAAGTAAATGAATTATAGATAAAAATAAACATTAGAATAATTAAATTGTTTATTTTTGACTTCAACCCATGAATGGCCCATTATGAGATCAGTGGGTCTTTCATGACCAAAGAGGCCTAGAACATGCTCCACCAAATTGCTCCAGTGGCCAAACTATGTACGTGTCGGAAGTTTTTATGCCATCCAGCTTTTAACGAGGCGTAACAATTGCTATCTCACCAGAGCAAGCGGGACCAACCTAAAGTGCCCTCCGAAGCACGGAAGCGCTCATGAAATTTTTGCTAGTAGCGATCAACCGTCCTATTAACGACTACCCCCGCTAATTCTTAATTTTTTCGAACACTTACCATCAAAACAAACCGGGCTAAGAACGTTTGATGTTAAATTGTCTGTTGACTTTATGCATTTTGTCTATTTTATAAAAGGTTAAATATAAAGTTATGTTTATCTTGTATTCCATCTGAGTTTTATCTTGTATTCTATCAACAAAGATTTTTAAATAATTACCAATTATAGGAACTGACAGCTTCCTTCTGATACACGGACGCTCTAATGAAGCTTTTTCCCCTAGCTACACATGCACTTTTCAACTACGCCTGTTGCTTAACTTTGCTGATAACTAACAATCGACAGAAACCGTTGGGCTATAAGTGCTTTATAATAATAGGGCACTTATTTATAGCGCTATGTCATATAATTTACTAGACCTATATAGATAAAAGGAATCTAAGCAATTAATTTATGGAACGCCTGCTGGAACAGAAAAGCATTTTCGTCAATATACATTTTTGTATACAGATAATTTTAAGTGTTGATTGTATGAGATCGCCAACCTTATTTAACAGCAAGTGCGTAATTACTAGTGGCAAAAAAAACGAAGCTTCGATGGAATGCAAACCGGTCTCTGTGATGTCAGTCGACAATCCACAAGTGACACAACTTCCGGCACTCGAGATGGCCGCTGTAATCAGTATTGGAGAAGCATGATGGAATATGTCCCAGAACTGATGACGAACCTATATGCCAAAATGGATCATTAATAGATTAAAGTAATTTTTAAAATTAGACGCCTGATATGATTTTATAGCAAGTGATAATAAAAGTAAAATTTTGCTGGCATTTTTTCTGAAGGCTCCGTCACTAAAGAATATTGTTTCTTTTTATTGGCATTAGGGCGTTGAAAAGAGGTGGAGGTTATGGATGGACGGGACTTAAAGATATATTTTTTCCCAATAATAAGACTGTCGAGGTTACCGAATCTGCAAATTCATGGTAGACCAGTTCAGTCTAAGTATTACTCCGAAGGAAGAAATCTTGAGGAAACCTGCACTCCTGAGAGTTCCCCATGAAGTTCTTTAAGTTGAAGTCTACTAATCCGTATTTGCCAAGCCTTATAGCTCATATCCTATACATTATATGACACCTGAGCCCAACAGTGGGACAATTGAACTCGTCTAAATAGAACTGTGCTGCAAGTTTGGATAGTTGGCAGGCGCACGACGAAACACAAATACCTAGTATTATTTAATATTTTGCTTCTGTTTTTATGCGACATGTAAGAATACGGTATGAATATTAACGCAATTTCATTGTTCAAACAGCTCGAGGAACTGAAATACCTTTTAAACACTCGTTATACATTCCACGAGCTTTCAATTTATGCATTAAATGGCTGGCTAGGTACTTTAAGTCCAGTTGCATTCGACGTTTTTAATTTTTGAAATGCATCATCTAAATCAGGGGTTGGTCTGTTGCTCACGAGCCACATGCGGCTCATATGAAATTTCACTGTGGCCCACTCAGTCCCCATTTCTGTATCTGCTTGGAGTTTGTTGGAGTTTGGAGTTTGTATCTTCCCGACGATGCGACGAAAAACATGGAAAAATAAAAGTATTATCTTGTCACAAAAATAGTTTACAAGTTTTGTAGTTATTGTTAGCATAACAAGCCTTATAAGGTCTGTCTACATTGTTAGGAAGTTCCCAAATGGTATCATTTAATCCCTTTTCCACGTGATACGCTGACAAACGGGAGAATTTGTTTGCACAGTTAACGACAATCTTTTTGACGTTGAGATCTCTCACGTAGTGCCGTAACTATACGTTGAGTTCTGTACAGGGCATACATACGAGACTGGTAAAATTACACGGGCCCTCGGCCTTTCGGGAGCTCAGTCAAACCAGGTTGCCAGCCTGACGGAGCACCTGGCCCAAGAGGTTGCGAGCTCAGTAGTGACTTAACAGTTTTAAGAAAATTCAGTTAAAATTATACATTTTATACATTGCACTCAAATCAATTAAAGTTACTACCAAAGACGAAAAATAAATAGTATTTTGTTAATTGTTTACTATTAGTTGCATAATAAACTACATATTTATGATATGCTCTTAAAAATGAGCTCTCTCAGCTCTCAGGAAATATTCAGTTTTCATAGAAAAGTCTTTGTAGTGACCGTACCACAGTACTCCATTAGGAATTTTAAAATCGGCATGTATGATGGATTAAAAAAGCTAAATCGTATAATGTTATTCATAGAGCGAGACGCGCACAGACACGGCAATGAGATGCGCACGCGTCGCGCATAACGTACGACGCACGTTTTGCGTACAGGTTGCGCTATTTGCATATCACGTAAAATACTAAAAAAATAAAAATATACTAGCTTTTTCCCTATTTAACTATTTTTAGCACCTGCTATGAAATCGCATCAGGCGTTTATTTTCAAACATAACTTCAAGCCATTTATCCACAATGGCGCATAGGCTTGTCCTTGGAATTGGCTCTTGGGACATATTCCATCACGCTGCTCCAATTCGGATTGCAGTGGCCAACTGGAGTGTCGGAAGTTTTAATTTCTCTTGGCCTTGAGGCTTAACGTTAGGTAACCGATATAACAGGGGCCGAAGACTGTTCCTCCTAAGCTTTTCAAGTTTCCACGGCGAAGAAATATTTCACACTATTGATGACACATCCAATTCTCAACCACTCCTGCTTTTACATCATTTGATGGATCTCGTACAATCAACACAATGCCTCATATTTTCTGCATATCAAAGTAAAATATCGATGAAAATTCTCTTCGGTTCCACTAAGCGTTTCATAAAGTAAATACGCTACGATTCTTTTCATTTTTCAAGACCTACCTTGTATGTCTTTAGGGTTGTTCCACCACGACGTCCGCGTTGTATAGTCAACCCACCAAAATTGTCAACACCATCTAGTACATGAATACAAAGTTATATGGTTTTATTATGTTTCATATTAAAGGACTTCCTTAGAAATTTGCATCCCCTATTTCTTCGTCTGTGTGTGAGAAATCAGACTTTCATATGCAGGTACAAGACCAAAAAATCATGCTTACCGGTTATCTATCTACTTCATCGAGGATTGGCTTTCCACAACGGAACTTCTCAATAGCACACATGACTTTTTTTCTATCTATAATTATAGCACACTAATATCTTTAAAACTATCAATTAATTAAAGCATAGGAGAATGAATGATTTCTATTTTTATGGCTTCAACCCATATACGGTCCGCTACTGAGCCCGAGTCTGTCTTCTGAGGCCCAGAGTCTCCACCATGCTTCGGTTCAGATTGGTAAAAGATAAGTTGTTAAAATTTATTGACTCAACTTGATTGACTAATTGTAATTTGATAGAAGCTTCAAAATTAAGAGCATGCTGTAGAAATTGCCAGAATACAGGCATATTTGAATACAATACAATCAGTGGCAGGCTGGAGCAGCCGCCCGCGCCCGTTAGAGGCGCGCGCTCACCATCAGCTATTAGTTACACCGTGCGTATGCGCAGAATACGGTTAGTTCACAGACTAAACGTTCTTACAGAAGAGACTTTTAAGAAATTCTAACTTCAGGATACTGCATGGACATCTTTCACCGGAAAATCGTGCAAAAACAAGCTTTAATTATACAGTATAGAGTCCTAAAAAAATCATAATTGTATTGTTAACTGATGACGAGTTCCCTATTCTGAAGGCAATAGGGAACGCAGTATCAGGGCATGCTAATCATACAAAAACATTGTCATCAGGACACATATTTTATGAGGAATTTGAACACCGTAGTCTAAAAAGAAGAGTACTTGTACTTGCAAGATTTGATCCGAACAAACCAATAATCCAATCCTTTTTTCCTTCACGATTTACTTCCTTCCTGGGAGGCAACGCATTAATAACACTCCAACCTGTTGTTGCCAACGTCCATGGGTCGCGACGATGACATGCCATTAGATGGTTCGTTTGCTCCAATAAATTTGTTTATTGTAAGTTTCAAATTGTCACAATTAGTTAAATTTCACTACTGGTGACAGTAGCTACTTTACCTGATGAATGTCGTATTTGGATGATATTAATTTTCATACAACTTTGTCATTACTTGATTAAGCATTAAAGCTATAAAATACATTCTCTAGTAGTCTTAATTTTTCTTTCTTTTCGAGTACATTTAAAAGTAAGTAGAATTGAAACGTTGGCCGTCCGAGTCTAATAAAATATCGCTGCACCTTCACAATCAATATGACGTTGTAACATTGCTACCCCTGGTATTGCTTTAACTATAGGTGGCGGTGATATATTACGATGAGGTGACCCATGAACTCCTTGGCCAGCTTCAGCCATAAAAAAGGTATGTCACCTAGTTTGACTTCTGTTGGCACAATCTATGACCACAGCTTCTCGGAAGCCGTCAAGCGTTCATGCGAGAACTGTCATTGATTTATGTAATGACCATCTTTCCGTTTACACATGGATAAGTCGGATCCTACCAAAGTCTTAGATTTGGCGATTTGCGCCAAAGTCACGTACATTTCACTCGGTGATAGCGTTACTCTTGGGTATTGGAATCTAATCGAAGATTTTCAAGGAAAGAGTCAATTATAGGGGCGTTGCCTCTTGTGAACGAGGTGATGAAGTAATCAACGACTTACTAGGCCATTGCCTTTAGTAACTGGTTAGGTAAACGATTGAAATAGTAACTAGCGATGCAACATAACACACATTTTGCACATTAAAGTTTTAAGCTGGTGTGGAATCCTGTCGATTTATGTTAATCGTAAGTAATCAGCAAAGTCGATAATTAGGAGTCCGGGCGCAATCAATAGGAGGAAAGCTGTTCGTTATCGTACGTATCTGTGGTGGCCTAGATTACAAATCCTCATCCCACGCTGACAGATTAGGATGTCACAGGAGGTGACAGAAATTAGCTGCGGTGCTTCGGTGGTAAGGCTTTGCCGATTATTATCTTTTTTGTGGAGACGGTCTGGCAGACTACCGCCCTCTTGCTTGATTCAACCGCCAAACGATTCATCTTGCAATAGCCAAAGCCAAGCTGTTGTAGGAATACAACTGCCTCAGTACCACCTGCACCCAAGTACCAAACTTCGTTGGTATTCTACATTAAATCAGCTTGACCTTATCACAAATCACACAACGATGTCTAGCCCTTCAAAATGTCCAAAACATAGCGCCGTTCCATCCATCTTGTCTAAATCTTGGTCAAGCCGCTGAATGACAATAAACCAAGCTTCCGTAAATAACATAGTATTATTAGTAAATTACGTCATGGCATTAGTTGCTACGCGTTCAAAAAATAGTATTTTATAGATTGGTATTCCTATTACCTTTTAGGGTGTCCCTACCGGGCAGCAACCATTAACGATTCGATTCTTTCTAGTCCTGTGGTACGAGGTGCTTTAAGTCTGGTAATAACTATCCTTGTGGGACAGGCCTTTTTAAGTCCCATGGGCTCATCAATAATACCATCGGATGCTATTGAGGTGCTATTGACTCGAGACGACGGAACTCCTCAAGAGCAGTCGCAATTTCTATGTCATTATAGTGCACCTCATCAACATCACTGTACCATATTGTCCCATTGTTGGGCTCGAGTGTCCCACAATGTGATGGGTATAGGCCATAGTTAACCACGCTTGTCAAGTACGGATTGGTAAACCTGATTTGGTTAAAATCAACTTCCAAAACCTCGAGCACAGGAGCAGAGTTGCCAGCCTCTCAGTATTCTATACTGTGCACTTTGGAGAGTGTGCGCAGGAATTACATGAGTTAATCCCCCAATCCCCGTTCCACTATCGAACGAGCCGACGCACGATAGGTAACCATCCCTTCGTCGTAAACACACCGCCCGTACGAATGTCGCGTTTGGTCTCGTTCTTTATCATTGTACCACGAAGAAGTGGAATAGGTTGCCGTGTCGGTATTCCCGTTTGATTATAACGCAAATGTCTTCAAGTCAAGAGTGGCTTTTATATATGACTGAGGCCTAGAGCATATTCCTCCACACTACTCCAAGTGCGGACTGGAGAAAAAATATTATTGTAGGCATGTTTTTTTAGATTTTAAACTTGCAATTTATTTTACCACCATTTTAATACAACCTACTAGAACAGCATAAACTATGAGGCTAAGATTTGGTACAGATTTGGAACATTTCCTGTGTCGGACAATATTTGAATATTTAATGCGGGCATTTAATTTAAATTTCAATAGATAATAATCGAATTGTTGGTGGCGTAATATCTGTGAATTTTATCAGCGATTTTGAATATTATTACGGAGATTTTGGTTGCCAAATTCTGCTGACCGTGCATTCGATTTTATAAAGTAGTTCTCGCCCGAAACTCTGCGTGAAATAGTTTTCAACCACTATGTGGGGTAAAGGTCGAAATATCAAAAACGCTAGAATAAGGTCCGACAATAAGAAACTTTCATATAAAGTTTCATGTTTTATTTCAATTTTATTTTACAGTGAGTGAGATTAGGGCTGGCAACTACGATTAAAAACTTCAAACTGCACTGGATCCGCGTAGGCTTTAGACTTTCTCAATCACGAGGAGATGTTTTGGTCCAAAGTGGGCTATGATTATTTTTGTACGTCGATACTTTGACCATTTTTAAAGTATCAACGTTCAAAATTTGCTACCTAATTCATTTAAAAAAAGACAATCGTGAGTACCCGTTTATATCCTAGATATATGTATATATATATAGCTAGATAACACAATATAATAAATTTATATTCAGTACGTTCTGATATCGAAGTAGTAACATTTGAATAGACGCAAAATTCAAATTATTTTAAATATAAACCAATTTAAACTGCTTAGCCAAACTAAGGTCATTCAAACACCTGCAAAAGAATTTGCAATATTAACATAAAAAAAATAATGAAATATTCATCACTTAATTGCTTGTAGTCCATTGTTTAAGGACATTTATAGCGAAGTTCGTAACTCTATTTTTTCTAATCGCCGACCTCGCCAAGGATTTATATTCTGCCTTCAAACATTGCAGCTGTATTAACGAATTTATTTCATTGAAGAACAATAAAAATTCGGGAGACGCCCTGCGCATCTTAACCAATGTTGGAGCAATGAAGTCATAAATTAAAAAGGGGCCTCACTCCTTCCGATGTTAACCAGATAGGACTGACCTGGTACATAAGCAATTAAGCGGTAAATCCGCATCACGTTCTTACCAGAAACAGCACCAAAAAATATTGCTACCACAAGAAAGGTATGGTGGTTACAATCCGCATGTTTTGAATTGACTAGAGGCAACTGTTTCTTATATGAGGGCCACAATTTTTATAACATTTTATGCTTATGGCCCGCGGGTTCACGACCCCTATACTAGAGCGTTGAAGTTTGGATTTACAGACATGGATCCATGTGTGTGTTTGGGGTCATAACCCCGTTTTTCCTTGTACAAAACCGATGTTATGAGATTTAACTTGCTAGGAATATTTTCCGCCATCTTATGACGTCACAGCCGATGTCATAAATTATTATGTTCAGGGCTGGCTAAAACACAAAACATTTAAAAGAAACAACAATTGATTTAAAATTAATTTTTAATTATTTTTGATGAGATATTTGGAAATGATAGTGCAAACATTAGTTTATTATAATTTCTCATATTTTAAATATATAAATGTGTAGTCTACATTGAAATAAATAGTCTACACTCATATTTTAGTCAATATTGATTTATATTGTTCAATGAATTATTTTGCATAAATATAAATGTGCATTGTTTTTCATGTGGGAAACAGCACTTTAGAAAATTACATCTATTCTGAAAATAATGAAATAAGTGTACTTTAAGAGCTGATAAACATTAAAAGTTGATGTTGGAGTAATTCAAATCACTTTATGGAATTAATTTTTGAAAATTTTTAAACGTTTTTTCTTTATCTTTTTGCCAACCCTGCGGGTGTACCGGCGGCCATGACGTCACAAAATGGTGAATTCACGAAATGGTGTACTAGTTTACTTGTGGAAAGAGAGGCCCAGAAGCGTGGATAGCTAAGGGCCTCGAGTAGTTGTAATCCAGCAATAGCCAGATTAAATCTATATGAATCAGCCGATGAACTGTCTGTCCAAAACTTCCTGCAAGGATGTTATGATTCATATTGACAATTCAAGGTTGTGCGTGATTTTGTAGCGTAATGTACATGTTCTACAGTACATTTTGATGCAGTGATGATTGTTTGTAGCTACTAGGGATGCCAACTCTTTTTTTCATAAAGTTTTTTTTTCAAAGGAGAGCATTAAAAAAAAGTACGCTTTTAAACATATAGTATTTTATGGAGAGAATAAAGAATAGTTACATTCATTTAGAAAAAAAACATTTTTTTACACAAAACAAGAAGAGTTGCCATAAAAATTTTAACCTATTTTTTCTCAACAACAAAGCTTTCTGGGATAAAAAGTATCTTATAACCATTGTCCTTACATAAGCTTTATACATGCTAAATTTCATCTAAATTGGTCCATTGGTTTCGGGGTTGCCATATTAATTTTAACCTGTTGTCCTGCGAGAAAAAAGCTGTTTCCTGGGATAAAACCAACTCTTTAACCATTCTCGGATATTAAACTTCGATTAGGCCAAGTTTTATCTAAATCTGTCAAGTACTTGCGTGAAACTCGAA
Organism: Asbolis capucinus; assembly: GCA_018249125.1. Classification (NCBI taxonomy): domain Eukaryota; kingdom Metazoa; phylum Arthropoda; class Insecta; order Lepidoptera; family Hesperiidae; genus Asbolis; species Asbolis capucinus. Next base: position 12,088 of record DWJZ01004984.1, read on the forward strand.
CAGACAGACAGATAGAAAGACAGACAGACATTAAATCCAAAAAACAAATTTTGGTCTCTATATCGATAACAAAGCTTGCCTGTATCAAAATTTTCACAAAATAATTAATGTACAGAATTGACTGCTACAGTTTCATTATTAGTATAGATATGTATACCGATATATTGCTTTCTTGACACAAAATGTCAAAAAACATACCACTTCATTCATTCATCATCAACCATGTGTCCAATTCATATAATTTTGGACCCATAAACTTTTCCAGAGAATTCTGAACAAAGTTGCTAAAGACAAAAGTGCTCCCCACCATGTCAGAGTCAATGAAGGACATATAAACTCACATACAAATATTTTTTTTTCCATATATAAATAACTTGTTAATATTTTTATTTTATAATGACTCTTACACACTTTGAAATGTAAAAGATTAAATAAAATGAAAAAATATACAAAACTACTTTTTAAATTAATCCTTAAAACAGCACTGTAGTAGGCTTGGCCAATTAGTCAGCCAGTCGGCCAAAGTCATAGTCGGCACATTCCTAATATATATATATATATATCGCCTATCTTTTAGTAATACACATATGTATGTATATGTATTTCTGCACAAAATGATATAGACAGACGCAGAAGTTCAACTGAATTTAAGAAATGCTCTCGTAACCGTTTCTTGAAGAAGAATTTGCTGGATGCATGTCTGTATAATATTAGTAGAATAAAATTTATTACTTGTAACATTGCACATTAAAAATTATACTGAACATCAAAAATTATACTGTACATTGAAAATTATACTGTACATTAAAAATTATACTGTACATTAAAAAGTTGAAATAGTTATTATTATTGTGATAAAAAAATTAAGGACTTACTGTACGTCCCTTCATTCTTGGCTTGGAAAATTATTGGCGTCATTAGGAGGATAAGTGGACTGCTGGCAAAAATTCTTCAGAGCTTCCAGGGGCCCGTGCGTCGATTTCGGTTCCCAATTAGTCAGAAATCAACTCTGGCATCTACCTGAATGTTATAGGAATCAACTTTTATAAGGTAACGTTTTTCGTCGATTTGTATTGCACCATATAAATCACCAAGTATGAATTTGCATTTATTATGTTAGTACGCCCAACATCTTATCATAACCACTCACCATCAGGTGGGATGAAGTCAAGGAATTACTTCATCAAGCCTTAACTTATTTATTTAAATAGAACGCCAACATAATAACTATTGTTTCCAGGTTTATACATATTCTTACAGTTATGCATATATCTCAATGCTATTATAATTATAGGCGTTGACAGCATGCACAGAGCGAGTAACACAGTATATAAATTAATTATGTTTTTTTTCTGTTTTATTTTTCAAGTAATTTTAATAATGTAATCTTAAAAATTAATACATACAATCTTAAAATAATAAAATTTACATTAAATAGAAAACCAAATAAACACAATGATTAAACAATTCAATCTATAAAAATATAAGTATATAAAAAAAAATATTAAAATTATGTTATATAATTTCCAATATTATTATATTATAAAATCATATTATATATAAATCTAATTATTATATTATAAAACTTCTTACTAATATAACTTAAAACAAGCGTGAGACGTGTCTGTCAAAGTGTAAATGAGAATACCAAATTCGAGCTGAATTGCAGTAGAATGATTTTGAAATTGTTTGGTAAAACGAGAATCGACCGACAGGTGGAACCGTAGACACGCTAACTTGTATCATTTAAAGAACAAATACTAGAACTGACTCTCAAGCGGCCAGTAGGAACACAACATTTTTATTGCTTGACATACCCGGTACAGACATCCGGAGATCATGCCAGTCGCTGTACACGTCCCCGCTCCAGTGTCCAGCAACACGACCCAGTCCAGGGAAGGAAGCGCGTGATATTATAAACGGACGTTTCCCTCGAACTTCTTGTAGTGCACTGTAACACAAAACCAAAATAGATTAATAATAATAATTAATATCTTTGGACAACCCACACACGGCCGTCTGACCCCAAACTGAGCGTTAGCTTGTGCTATGGTGATCAGATAACTGATAAACATACATATATATTTTTAAATACATACATAGATATTAACACCCAGACACACAGAACAAACGTTCCTTCTCATCACAGAAAAGTTTGACCTGAGTGGGAATCGAGCCCACGACCTTCGGTGTAGCAGTAACGTTCACTAACCACTAAGCGGCCTATCTATCCATTGTCCATTGTGTTATTTAATCTGTCTATCCAGATTGTACCTATCCATCCATCCATTAATTCTTCAGTTTTGGACAAAATCCTCCCTCTCCTAGTTTGTGTGACTGACTGGTCCTGAGCCTTTTAAATCCAGTGGATGCCTGCTGTCTTTCCACCTGGTCGAGGGTGCCCTGAATTCCCTTTCCGCGCGTCGTGGTCTCCATTCGAGGATCTTTCTTCTCCAATCATGAAACTTCATGTCGTGTTTTGTTTGAAAAACCCTTTATAAAGAACAATATCGATGGCTCATATGTATAAGGGCCAATGCAACAATTTGAGCACTTTCCTTTTTATGTTA
>DWJZ01004985.1:0-14656 GCA_018249125.1 Asbolis capucinus
ACCTGGGTGGGAATCGAACCCACGACCTCTGGTGTAGTAGTCAGGTTCACTAACCACTAGACCAACCGGCCTGTTAATGTCTAATCTGCCTTTGTACGGGCTACCCGAGAAATTACTCAAGTGAATTGCCAGCCTTTTACCAGAGCGGAGCTTTAAAGTCATTGTCTACTAATCCGCACTTGTCTAGGGTAGTGGACTATGTGCTATGATTTCTTTTAGATTTTAAAACTATTTAAAAAACCGAGGCTACCCACACCACATTACAAATTTTCTAGAATAAGAATAAACTCGACTGAATTATTAACTGACTCAATAACTAACTAAGCTACAAGTACTGTAGTCCCAAATTAGGACAATGACCAAAATCGCCTAAGTGTTATTACTATTTTCAGAACCAATATTTTATCAACACATCTATAAAATAATACCTCGAGCGCAAAATAAATACACGTAGAAAAATACAAACAAACCAGTCAACATTTTCAATTATGGCCGAGTCAACCGATATTTGCTTACACGTAAGCTTGCTGTAATGACTTTCCAATCTATATGTAAAAAAGGAGTCTATCTGTTTTGTGTAAACATTTCGGCCGTTTTTATTTCGTGTGGCGACCAAATACTTGAATTATTTAACGTTCCTCGGCTGCCGACATCGACCGAGTTTTACGAACTAGTAATGAACTGCTAGACAGCAATTAGGGTTTCTGGGATAAGGGTTAAGTGGTTCTGGGATAATATAGGACCAGTTGATCTTATATTAAACCATGCGCGATCTTATTTTAAACAACTGCATCGAATTTGACTCTTTTAGCTTGGCCTGATTTTTTAGCATTGATTTTATATGTCCAATATTATAAATTAAAGTAACTCTGTCTTTCTCTTTGTTGCCTTTTCACGCCTAAACTAATATAGTTACCCATTTCGATGAAAGTTGGTACAGGGGTAGAATGGAACTTGAGAAAAAATACATTTTTTGCACACATTTTCTGCAGTATATTTTCTTTACTATTTAGTCCAGGATATTCTAAAATATTTGGTCCTGTATTTTCTTTTACAATTCATCTAGAATTATCTAGAAGTTCTATAAACAAATTAATCCGTGTGACTTTATTATAACTAATATAACTAATTTAATGTCGTAACACTGAAGTAAATTCTTATCTAATTTCGAAGGTTTCGTAGTAAGCGACGTGAAACGTATATTTAATACAGTTTTAATGGTTTTTGATCTAAATGGAATCCCGCGGGCCGCGAAGGAACGTATTGGGTCACGCTTCGCGATCGCATTTCATGGAACACTGGTTTAATAGATTATCTTTGCTTGTATTAAATAAATCATGTTTAAAATGGTGGGAATCCTTTCCTCCGCATAGTGGAAGAAGAGGAAAAAAGATTTTAAAAACATGTCATGTTGCGCTCTTACAGTACTTTCCGATCACACCCGATACTGCTTAACTTTGCCGATCGCTTTCGGTCGACAGCCAATTCGTGTAAGGCCGTGATGATTCGTTAATTAACAACAGCCTATAAAATTCCCTGTGAAGAAATGATCTGGAATGATTTGCTTTGATAAATCTATGTCGGTGGTCAAAGGAATACAGGAAATTGAAGACATATACATAGACAATTAAAATCAAAGAATATCTCGTCCACTAACAGTTGAGAAACATAATACCCCTGTGATCATGTATAACTCTGTTCTGGTTTGATCATGTAACCTGGATAAATTGATCATGCTTCACAAAAGCTCAAAATGACCTAATTTAAGTGTTAAATTGCGTAAACTTGCAGTTGTTCCAAATGAAAAAGAAATTTTCTAAAGGTGTGTCGAGAAGAGTCTTTCGTCGTTTCTTCTCCTCTTTATAATAAAATCTTTCCGAAACAGTGGTCCAAAAAAATTACGGTCATAAATATATTGAAAATACCATAAAATAAATTATTTTGACTTTGAATTTCACTTCGCAGTATTATTCTATAACAATGTTTTCATATCAATTAGTCAAGTTTGTACGTCTAAAAATATATTGAAATTACGGCTTAGGTATAGGATGTTGTGATTTATAATATCCAATTTATAATACACCTTAAGAATGTGGGGATGGATGGGTAGATGGATGGATGTTCCTCCTTCATGCTAAAAGTACTCAACGGATCTGATTAAAATTTGGCACAAAAACAGATTATAGTCACGAATAATATATGTATATGCTACTTTTTATCAATGTACTTACCAAGAGAGCGTAGCTTGGGGAGAAAATAATGTAATACTAAAAATATTTGTTTAAATAACGGCCTGGATAACTTTTTTTTTTCTCCATCATTGTTTGGATAGGTCGTTCAAAATTAGCATATTCTGAATTGTTTTTTTTCTGTTCTGTTCGCAATAAATGTTGAATGTTGTCAAGTAACAGTTCGTCACAATCCCAAGAATTGCTTTCCAGGCTAGAACATTCCACCCAATATCTCGGTCGGAATTCAGGTGGTGACTTCTCCATGGCTTCCATTATCTTGCATGGTACTGGTGGCGGCAGTTACAACTGTACTCGTATATCGCGTAAGTCAATCTAATAATTATGTATTCAGATACACACGAATTTTTCAATGTTAAAAAAGGTTTCAGTGTGATTGTTTGAACTTCTCACAATGTTTTCCTTCACCGTTATAGCGAATGAAATTTAAATGCTTAAAACGCACATAACTCCGAAAAATCAGAAGTGCGCGCTCTGGGATTCGAACCCGGGCCCCCCGAATAGGTGGCCGAATTTTTAACCACTAGGCCATCACTGTTTCACTTTATAAAAAAATATTAATTAGAAAATATTGACGAAAACCGATAATAACATATTACTACTGCGGTCATAACATCAAGTTGAAGTAAGTACTTATATAAGAATAGTAATATATTGCTAAAACTAATCTTTCCACTTCAATAACAATTAATTATTGTAAATGGTTTATACCGTTATAATGATTAATAATATATATATATATAATACTTAAGCAAAGTAGCCAATGTTAAATATTCTAGACTAGAAATTGTCCTTTGATCACTTCCGAAAAAGAGTTAACCAGTGGTTTCAGTTTAACCTGTTATCCAGAGAGAACAAAGCCAGTTCCCGGGATAAAATATATCCTATAACCATTATCGGGTTTTTATACTTCGATTATGTCAAGTTTCGTTTAAATCTGTCTAGTGGTTTTGCGTGAAGGTCGAAAAGAGATACAGATAGAAATACAGACAAAAATGTTTGGTCTCTATATCGATAAAAAGGCCTCCCAGCATTAAAATTTCCAAAACATAATTATGTACAGAAGTGACCAAACTCAAATTAACGCGGGTAAAACCGGGGAACACAGCTAATCCTACAAACATTATAAATGTATAAATTTGTTTGGATGTTGGATGTGGCATACAGATAAACCACATTACATATGTATGTATGTACATAAGATAAGATAGATTTTATCCCGAGTGTAGACTACCCTGGGATGATATGCACATTTATACATTAAACGACTTAAGATGAATCTTGGCACAACGATAGACAGTCTGGAATAACACATAGGCATTTCATCAAAACATAACGCAGGCGAAGCGGCGGATAGAAGCCACTTATAAAAATTAAAAGCAATCCACTTTTAACACCATTTGTAGTATATTAAGGTGATATAAAAATAATTGAAGTCTATGTAAATGCTTGGCAATTTAATGTAACACGCCTAAATATCGTTTAAATTTGCTTTCACGATATTCGTTCCAACTATAATGAGGTCCCATTTATGTTAAAAAAGGGAATGAAAGTGCCCTCTATTTTAAATTGCTTTTGGCTCTGACAACACTAAGGGGAGCTAAATGAGGTCCGTCAATTCAATTTTAAATCCATACCTATTCAAAAGAAAATTGTTGTGAGCTTATCCACTCTAATATTATAAAGAGAAAAGTTTTTTTTTTATTAAATATAATTAATTACACCTTTGGACAACTCACACACTGCCATCTGACCTCAAACTATGTATGTGTAATTCTTCCGCTCGGGGCTTTGCCTACGTAGCAGGTACGTAAGTAGGTAGCCTATGTGTTATTAAACTATAAACTATATCTGTGTCAAATTTCATCGAGATCGGTTCAGTAGTTTTTCCGTGAAGGAGTAACAAATATCCATCCAAAATCTTTCGCATTTATAACATTAGGATGAATAAACTCAAAAACTACTGGACCGATTTCGAAAAATCTTTCAGCTATCTATACAATGAATAAGAATGAAGTCCTAACTAATATTATAAATGCGTTACTCTGTCTATCTGTTTTTCCCTTTTACGCATAAACCACAGATTGAATTTGACAGGTTCAGATTTACTAGAACTTGAAGATGGGCGACTATTTTTTATCGTAAAAAGACTTCAAGAGGCTGTTATAAGGAGATGAAGGTTTGAAATCCGGGACTGTTAAAGACAAGAAACCGTTCTTTTAAGCTTTTATAACTGATATTTTATCTAGCTTTTTTATCATATCATCTCATTTGTGTTACGCGATCATATTTATATACATATAATATTATTTTGTTCCCTTAGTATAAATCCTACTTTATCTATGTTTGTCACTGTCTATACCTACGATCAATAGATGGCGACACCTACACGTGGATGCGGGTTTGATAGAAAACTGTTTGACAGCAGTCGGCCATACTGAATATCTGGTACAGATTGGAACGCGACTTCGTTGTGGAAAGATTATAATGTCTACCGTGTCTGTGTGATAAACGTATATTGTGCGCGTCTAAAAGTGAAATAAACGTTTAAATTAACAAACAGTGGTTTAAGTTTCACTTCCATCATTTGGGTATAAAAACAGTCCTAGGTGGACAAAGTCGTGGCCATATAGCAGTCCTACTAATATTATAAATGCGCAAAGTTTGTAAGGATAGATGGATCTTTGTTCTTCTTTCACGCAAAAACTATTAAAGATATAAATGAAATACTTTCGTCATGGTCATAACGACTGCGCTGGCGGGGAGAAACTCTTGACAGATGACACTTGACACTGACACTAATGACAAATAAGGTTGTCAATTCTGTCTAGGTCTGTCCATGACAGACAGATCGGTATACTTATAAACAAAACGTGAGTACCCGATTTTTAGTATCAGTAACGATTTTCGTCTAAAACAAGTACTATACCTAAACCAAAGTTGGTTGTCGTATTGGTCTAAAGATAAAAATATCTATATAAGTATGTTTCTTAATTTATGTATGTATGTTTATCAGTTGTCTGATAAACAATTATGGTGGTAATACAACCTTTGGAGTCAGATGGCTGTGTGTGAGTTGTCCAAAGTTACATAAATAAAAAAGAAATGTTAATAAACACAAACACTTAACATTTCTCAAATGACAAAGTTCTTACAGAAATAAACATACAGCAACACGGATTCTCCTTGCAACACGACACGCTCCATAATTATCCTTAAGAGTGATCGTTACGTTCGATAAAAATAGTGACATTAGCTTGACCTTCTAGAAAAACAAGTGAAGTGTATTGGCGGTGAAAGTAGCTGGTTTTAATTACAATATTAATTCTTTAAGTATATGGGTACTGTCATGTCCACGTACAAGATATGGTTCGGCAAAGCATGAGAGCTGTAGTTTTTATGTGATTTTTATTTTACATTTTATTTTGATTCTTATTTGTAATACTACCTAGCTTTGCTCGCGACTACATTCGCCTTATAGATTTACCCCTTCACACGCCCACCGTTACCACATCTAATACATTCGTGTTATGCTTTTGTATTCAATAGTAACGAACTTCCAACCACGATTTCAACCTCTCCTTAGCCTTTTTTTTTTAAATGTAGTCTTTATTTTTCCCCAAATTCTATTCTACCCCTGTACAAAGTTTCATCAAAATCGGTTCAGTAGGTTAGGCGTGAAATAGAGAGATAAAATAATTTACTCATTTTTTTTTACAGAGAAGTTACCGCTTTACTACGATCCCACCTGATGGTAAGTGGCTATGAAGTCTTCGATGGTACAGCACTCTGACTTAGTAGAAGCCTATTCACTCTTGACTTGAAGACATTTACAATTTTATTTACAATATTAGTAAGGGTAAATTAATGAGACTACTGTCTTACTTTACTTATAACGCGTGTTAAAATTGAATATTCATATAAAAATATTTACAAATGGCTTACCAGCGATAGTACATTTAGATTTCAGCTATTTTCAAGTGATGTAAAATATGAATTCATGGACATGCTGATCAGAGTTAAAAGTAGAATTGACCACGGTTCTTTTATTTCCAGAATTAAACTAAAATTGTATAAAACTATATTTCCCATTTTTTATATTTAATGTTAGCGCTTGACCATGAAACTGAATCTGATGGTAAGTAATAATAAATAAATAAATACCTTTGGACAACTCACACGTGGCCATCTGTCCCCAAACTAAGCGTCAGCTTGTACTATGCTGATCAGACAACTAATACATATATATTTTTAAACATATACTTATATAGACATTTACACCGACACACAGAACAAACATTCCTGTTCATCACAGAAAAGTTTGACCTGGGTGGGAATCGAACCCACGACCTTCGGGGTAGCAGTCAGGTTCACTAACCACTAGACCAACCGGCCGGGCGGTTGTATCTAGTGTCCAGTAATGTCATTATTGGGTCAGGTTGCTTTAACTTCCCTCATTTCGTTGTCTTCCGCGGGTCTAGAAAGACCCTGGAAGAGCCCAGGCAGAGATTTTTTTTGACTAGACTAGTGTTGTTAATGTCCATGGGCTAGCGGTGACCACCTTCAGTGACCTGTCTACTCGTTTGCCTCCTTAAAACCTGAAAAATGATGAAGGAAAAAAAATAATGAATCAAAGAGGAATTAACCGTCTATTGGCTTAGTAACTAGTACCTAGGAAAGATGGCGCTACCATCAGATTATTGACAAAAATCTGGTTTTATAGATTCATATCAAAAGTATATAAATCACGGTAATATAATTATGAATGGCTATTAAAATAAGAAACGGATAAATAAATCTGTTCCATGCAGTTGGTGATTAATAAAACCAAACCTGTTGCACTTCTCCACATCAGTCTGTTAATATATTTATTCCTAGTTATTAAATGGTTATTAAAAAAATCCATATTTTTCAAGTATACATTTTTGCTTTTTTTTAACTTATATTTTCTTTATAAAAATAAAAAATCGTAATACAAAAAATTGCTCTCGCATTTGGAAGAATACGTTGCCAGACGAAGTAGTTATTATAACATAATTGTATCAGTAAATGTTATGTTTCAGTGGATTTATTTGTAGATATTAATGCATAAAACAAAGGTAATGTACTTTAAAATGTAGTACATTACTTACATACAGTGCCCATACAATGACCATACAGTGCCCATACAGTGCCCATACCATGTCCATACAGTGCCCATACTGTGCCCATCCAGTATCCATATTATGTCCATACAGTGTCCATACAGTGCAAATACAATGTCCATACAGTGTCCATACAGTATCCATGACACGTTCATCAATTTTTACCACAAGCGAACACCCATGTTATCAACCGCGCTTTCTGTTACTGAACTTACTCGTATTATATTCGATAGCTTACAATCGAACAAGTCGGGCTATGAACACTTCCATTATACATATACTATTACGCAACACCCTTACCACATTAGCCTGATCAACAACACATTAACAAAGTGTCACAATATCCAATCAAGATCGTTGTAAAATCGATACTGGCTAAATTAACATAATCGGTTCGCCGCACCTGCCTCAGACTGCCGAAGATACACTACGCAGAAGGGAAGTTCGTTTGAGGTAAGGCGCACTAACTTTGATACCAAGGTGATAAGCAGATTTTATGAATATTTTTATTTATTTATTTATAGTATATAGTTTATAAATTATATGCATTTCACATTGTGGTCCCACTAGGATTCCTTCTGTTATGTGACCAACACCTTCCTCTATAGATAATGGATAGGTACAATAAAAAACATTTACTACACAGTTAACGTTATATGGAGTGTGTGTGTTTGTGTGTGTATATATGTATGTGTAGTATGTTTGAATGTACAAGTCAGTACGTCTGTCTGCGTGTGTATGTGTTTTAGAAACGATTGCTTAGAATATTTGCATGAAAATACTTTTTTTACTAATTATATATTTTAACGTAACGTTAAGCACTAATACTTGTAAAAGTACCGGTTTGTTTAAATACAATACCTCAATTCCTGTTGACAAACTTTTCTGTATCAGAATAAACCTAATATTATCGTTAAATTATTTGGAATTGTAATCAAACGTAGGTAATATTAAATTAAGAGATTTGTAAAGATACCTACTAATTTAACGTAACTCTCACTTCGATTTCAATAATGGATACATGCAAACAGGTAATGAACAACCATTACTTCAAACAGAACTCATGTTGTCTGCGAGTCCGCCCGCGGCTTCGCCCGAAAGGTCGAGAAAAAGCATTGTATGTTTTATTCTAGAGTCTAGAACTAAACTAGACTATTTTAGCATCAAATTTCATTCAAAGCTCTTTAGTAGTTTTTGCGTGAATAAATAATAAATATTCATCCACCTATCTCCACAAACTTTCGCATTTATAACATTAGCATGTTATCAATACAGAAGTTGTAATGTAATTTAATTTTTCTTATAGATATTAAAAAATTATTCACAGCTTGGCCTGTGTTAATGAAAATTATCCTTATAAAGGGTGCACATATTTCAAATGTTTCTCTGTGTCACATTTTATTCAAATCTGTATAGAAACGTGAAACATTAATTAATTCATATTATAGCCTATTGTGCACTATAAAATGTTTATATATTTAGGTAATTATTTAGGATATAGTATATATATAGATCCAAAAGGAATCCTGCATGCCGAGGAGTTTGCAAAAACTCAAAATATACATATATATATATATATATATTTAATGAGATGACAAGTGACATTTTATTAATGCAAATTTAGCACGCTCCACGCGTGTATTTTGTTCAATTTTAAAAATCCTCAATAATACATATTATTTATGTATTATTTTAATATACTTATTAGCTATATTGATTAGACATTCACCAATGGTTAAAACACCTACCATCACCTTTCTCCCCATCCACCCAGGGTTGACTGGACAATGCCATGAGGCATTCAGTTTTACCCTTTGATTCTTTTAACAATAAGTGACATAAATAAATACATATATCCATTCTCACGAAATGGATTTATACTCTGTAGGATATATCGAGAAAATATAATCAATATATTTGATTGAAGTTAGCAATACCAAAAATTCTTCCTGAATTTTTTGGTTTTGCCTTTATTCGCTGACAAGATCGACTTATCGTTTTCAAATTACAAAACCCGTGCAAAGATCAAACAAACGATCGAACGATTAAAGATTTCGATGGTCATTATTAATTGAAGATGCAAGCAGATTGTCACTTCTGAATTAATTAAGCGGCCTAGTCTATACCTCTTATCTCCGATCGGCCATTAAATCGACTCACTCGTTTATCTAAAAGGCTGTTACAATCAGTCAAATTGACAGCAATCGCTGGTTCACATACAACTTGGGATTTGATCCTTTTTCGAGTACCTTCGTTAAAATGGTTATAATATATGCCAGCGTTTGTTTCCGCTGTAATGTAGGCGTCTTCAAGACGAGAGTGAATGGGGTTCTGCTAAGTTAAGGAGATTTACCATCTAAGACTACATCGCCACTTACCAGGTGGGACTGTAGTCAAGCATTAACTTATAATATGTAAAAAAGTACATAGGTTGTTTTTGGTTCCTTGTAGTTGTAATAGGGAACTTGAAGAAGCGGATCCATTCCTCTTTGCCCGGCAACGCATTGCTGATGCGCCTGGTGTTGGTAATGTCCACGGACGGTGGTGGCACAGGTGACCCGTCTGATCGTTTGTCTGCTTAAGAAACAAAAAAACTTGGAGATTCATCACGTCTGTCGAACTGTTTCTCCTAGTCACAAATTTTCAAGAAACTAACGGCCACCCTTCAGTAGTAAAGAAGCGCAAAAAGAAAGAATTGGAGATTCCTAGAACGTATGATGGAAATGCCAATTTCATGCACATTCAAAACCGAGGTTTGGTAAAGATGTTCGTAGACAGATGACTTTTTATTCTGACATAGAATTCTGGTGCAAGTTTAAAATTATGTGAAATTTTAAGGTTGTTCGAAACACAAAATACTATTCACAAATATTTTAAAGTTTAATTTTAAAAGAATTAAATGTAATCATGAGTACCTGTTAAAATTTGTTATGTTTTAAATTTTAAATGTAAACAGGTACTCACAATTTGTTTTTGTCACACATGTTTTATTAGACCCAGTATGAATAATATTTGAGGCAAGTCAAAGCCATATTTCAATAGTAAGTACCTTTTTACGTTTAAAATGCAAAATGTCCTCGACGATACAAGTTAATAGCAATTTTAAAGCTATTTACAAAATCGCATTTTTTGTTATATGGAAAAGTCGCTATGGTCCAAATTATTAACGTTTCAACGTTGCCACTCACAACTAGCCCACTACTGAGTCCACTCACAATGTAAGGGATACAGATATCCACCACGCTGGCCCAGTGCGGATTGGTGGACACCCAGTAATTAGCTTGCGCCTCGCCTCTCCTAGTAGGTCGCCTGCGATGAAAACTTCAATGCCGTATGGCCTCCTCAGGTGGTGCTTAGGTAGGCACCTAGCTCTATAACTATATATTATATATATAGCTGTACAGACAGCCATGTATTTTATATATTAAATATTATGAGAAAATGGAGTATACATACACCATTACCTATGTATGATTTTATATGTGTGTGAGCACGCACATAGTTGTATTTATAATGATGCGAAAACGGAGTATACATACATTATGGCCACTGTACATAAATGTGTGTGAGTGTGTGTGTTAGCAATCCCGTGATCCGCCGATAGGTGTCATCTAAACTCGCATAAACGGCCACGCGTGGGCAGCGGATGCCGCGGACAATCAATTTCATTGCCTAACTACTCGTACTACACCGGGGGACATTTAAAATATAATACTTTTATTTTTTTTAAGATTTGTGGTTGCTTTTTTCTTTTTTTTATATTCTATAAATTAGTGCTTGACCGCGATCTTGCCTGATAGTGAGCAGTGATGATAATTTGTTAAAATGCCTATTTATATTATAAATGTGAAAATTTGTTAGGATGGATGAATCTGTTACTCTTTCACGCAAAATCTGCTGAATGTATCTGAAATAAATTTGGCACTGGGATAGATTACAGTCTGGAATACTCCTTTTTTTATTTAAAAAAGGCGTAGATGAACCCTAGTAAAATATGTATGTATGTATGATATATGTATGTATGTATCTATTCTGTTAAAATTTATATTTCTCTATACTTCTATAAAAAAACTAATGTCATGTAAAATGAAATTTCTGTTTGTTTGTATATTTTTTGTTTAAAATATGTAACTTTTAATATTAAATGATAAAATATATTTTATTTATATTAATTTTATAAAAAAATTAATACTAGTGCTGTAAATGCACTAGTCATCGATATAAGGTGAGTTGCAACTGTTACTATCTCTTCTGATAAGGCATGGTACATGGATTTTTAGTAAATATATTACAATCTTAAGTTCAGTATGTGTCCACGTCATGTAAAACTGAATAAGTACATTATTATATAATTTATGGAGAAGAATTCGATATGGTGAATGCAAATGCGTGTTAAATACGTTTTATATTAACAGCTTTTACTAATAAAAATACTTTCGTGATCTTACATAAATAGCGAAAAAAACAAAAATAATTTTTATTTTCCATTCAAACTTATGCAGCTTTAAATTATTTAAAATAAAAATGTAAAGTTAAAGTATTTAATTATTTTAAATTATGATAAATTTTATCATTTACCTTAGAATTCATAAAATTTTTGTAGATGTGAATTTTTTTTTGGCATAAAATAGGTTCTTCTAGTTTTCTAAGAATATGACATTAAGTATCATGTAATTAAATGACTCATTTCAACTCATCACGGCCCACTATTGAGCACGAGTCTCTTCTCTCAATGAGAAGGTTAAGGCCATAGTCCACCACGCTTTATTGACAGACTTCACACACCTTTGATTTTGCATACAGGTTTCCTCACGATTTTTTCCTTCACCATTATAACGAGTGACATTTAAATGCTTCAAACGCACATAACTCCTAATTAACTGACTAACTTTGTAAAATTTTTTTGACATTATGTACATATATTATTAATTTTTGACATTGCATTGTATTATACAATTTCACATTACAATTAATTACAATAAATCTTTTTTTTTGTTAGCTAACGTTGATGTAGTTAAATTATAATAATAAAAATGGTTCATTGTTGCCGGCCTCAAGTACACAAATAGATACCGATCCTCCAAAACAAAAATTGCTGGTAAATGAGTGATGACATGGATTGATGCAGGAAATGACACGTCGGAGCCAAATTGTGGTAACGCCCGATACCACATATTACGTGTACCGGCTATTTAGTTAGCTCAGTTATATTTAGCTGGCACCAGCTACCACTAGACGAATAGTGGTTAGAAAACCTGGCTATCCAGCCAAAGACTGCGTTCGATCCGCAAGACAACACACCTTTATTTTTCGTGTCGTTTGTTCTGTGTCTGTGTTTTAAAAATATGTGTTATATGTATGGAGGCCTATGTCCCAAAGAAAACATTAAAAGATTGATGGATGATGTATTAAAATACATACCTATATGTATTTTTATCAGTTGTCTGATACCATGGTCAGAAGAAAACAAGGGGTTTACCTCGTTTTAAATAGACTATATATTCAATTTCTGTGTCAAATTTCACTCAGTAATTTCGCGTAAAAGAAGAACATCCATCCATGCTCACAAGCTTTCGCATTTATAATATTAGGAGGAGATAGGGTCCTTGGATTTAACTGGAGCTATAGTCCAGATCAACAAGAACTAGGTAACTAAACAATATCCAATTCTCGCGCCCCATTCAACATTTGCATGAACACTCAACGAAATATATTTATGGACGCGAAATCGATATGTTACTGAAGAGAACATTGGGTGACAAGATTAATTGGAAATATGCAAACGTGAATATAGACGCTAATAAAGGTGATCTTACGTTGCAACGTGCCGCAAGATGCACGAGACAACTAATACATTTTAATGCTAACAATTTTGCATCAGTTTTAGGCACCTTCTCATCTGATATGATTGTATGGTCCGAATCGTTTGCAAGATGAGAAAGTATTATTTAAAAAAATGTGATCGTGGACACTAATTATTTCTAATGTAACAGGTATTTGTAATTAATATTTCTACCCATATTTCAACGCCCATAGATTATGATCACGGCGATTCAGTAGTGCCGGGTACAGTTAAAATTATTTTGATGGTATAACGTTATGTGAAATAGTTATTTAATTAACGATATTATACACATTTTCTTATACTTAGTAAAATAATTAAATACCCTATTAGTACTTTTTGGAGCTATTGCTATTTAATGTAATATTCAACAGAATATCAATTGAATATGGAAAGATGTGATGGCCTTTCTGTATAAAATAAGCTTTGGGTGTAGACCTTTTCAATTTGAAATGATATGTACAGAATACAAATACAAACTAACCTTAAAACGGACTATGTATACCAATGCAATTAAATCGAAACATCGACGTCCAAATTTCATATTATCGTGATTATACATATATTATTGAAATATTACAAAATATCACACTCCAATAAATTAAATTAAATACCTTTGGACAACCGGCCATCTGACCTCAAACTAAGCGTTAATTTGTACTATGGTGATCAGACAACTATAGATCTAACAATACATAACTATTTTTAAACACACACTTATATAGATATTTACACCCAGACACACAGAACAAACATTCCTGCTCATCACAGAAAAGTTCTATCTGGGCTTATCGAACCCACGACCTTTGGTGTAGCAGTCAGGTTCAGTAACCACTAGACCAACCGGCCTGTCACATTGTCAATATCAATAAATTACGCATTAAAGATAAAAACTACCCCTCAGATCTCATTCAAAATGTGAGAATATTATTATACTAGCTTTTGAATAAAAAAATAATCATCAAAATCGGTACATCCAGTAAAAAGTTATGAAGTAAATAACAAAATCAAAAATATTACTTAAAAAATGCTTAACTCCAAAACTGCTCGGCAGATGCCGCTCAAAATAATAGGACCGCATAACAAACGCCAACTTTGAATCAAAAAAAGTATTATCAAAATCGATGCACTCAGTAAAAAGTTCTGAAGTAGGACATTATAAAAACACAAATTGCGAACCACTGATCCTTTTTATTACAAGTCTTATTTAACTTGCAGTGTATATTTGTATGTTAGTATGTAGGTCGTTAAAAATATAGCGAAATTATTCATCCTAGACTGCAAATTTATTATAATTTTTTTTATTACCTATCTGAGTTTTCTTAATATAAACTATGTTTTGTTTGTTGTGAAAAGTTTATATTTGTTTCTTTATTGCACTAAGTTTCCGTCCTGATGACAATGTATTTTATGATAAGCAT
>DWJZ01004986.1:0-14655 GCA_018249125.1 Asbolis capucinus
TAAAATGAGCTATTTTGCTAAAATTTTTATATTATAGTTAATAGAAGAACAGGACGAAGAACAGAACAGAGACGAAGAAACAAGGGAATTGGTATAACTGTGAAGCAACTGGAATCAATAAAACCACCAACTGACCTCAGAGGCACCAACAACATACCGCTTCAGGATGGGTGACAGAAGGAGAAACGGACGACGATGACCAAAAGACGTGGAGAAAAAGACGAAAAGATGAGGTAAATGGCTAATTTACATAACATCGAGGTTAAGCATGCCTCTACACAACATACAACACACAAAAGTTACATAATATTCCGTACACAAATATTATTAGTAAAAATATTCTTCTGGTAAACTCATATTTAATTTATTCATTCCTTTCAAAGCAAAACTTTGTAGCGGCAGAAAGTCGTGTCCCAAAAATGTTATTATTTTTATTTCACCATATCTATTCATATGAAGTTATTCGACAATTTTTTGTACAATTTATAAGTCAACAATTTATGATAAAATTTCCCAACAAACTTCACTGCAGACGTATTTGAACATTTCATGAAAAAGGAAGAAGTACAAAAATTATTTACCTACCTCGGTTACGATTCGAAAAGAATTTTTACTATACAAACTTGACAAGTTCGTAATTTAAACATTGTAATTTTTTTATCATTTTGTTATCAATGAATCAATTTGTCATATAAATTGTAAATTTTATATTTGTAAACTTGTAAATTTTAAATTGTGAATTTGTAAACTTGTAAATTTTAAATTATGAGCTTAGCCTTCTTGTTTCAGGTGTAAACGCTTGCGACTCAGTTTAAACTATACAAAGCGTTTACACATATTAAGTTGTAATTTATAAAATGTATAAATAAATACAAAAATATTGTTTATTTTGTACGATAAACATCATTTTCCATTTCATACTGCTTGCAAAGTTATGCCCACTAAAATTCCCGGTGTCGCAGGTGGCAGGGGCAGCATAAATAAGACACATGACCCCAGAACAAATATTCATTTATCACCGAAATCCAGGCTCCAGAATTCCATCCCGGGACCCCTATGCTTAACTTACCATCTAGCTTAGAGGTCCAGTTATGTATTTGGAGTTTGAATGGAACCTTTTCTTACTGTTCTACCAAAAATGACTCAGTAATTTATAAATATTTTATAGGAAGTAGCGGTTATTGAAGCAATTATAGCTGGAATTCATAGTTTGGATCTATTCTAATTAGTCAACCAAGGTAATAGGTACGAAAGGCACGAAGGTTATAAATCCATCGGTCCTGGTAGTTATCGTGACGTAACAAGCGTCAAACCACGTTGTAAGCTTCTTAGGTGGCATGAAAAAGCTTCTGAGACCTGAGTGGCTTTCCTAACTAGGGCCTCAGTTATGAGGACAAACTCGTGCTCAGTAGTGGGCTATAAATGGGTTAGATCCAACGTTTTCTAACATCAATGACTTAAGTGAAAATTCAACTTCTTGCATTTTGTTCCTTAAAAGCATGTAGTCTTTCAAGAATCCATCACTTCCATTTTTGCAATATATTGGAGATGCTTCTGGTCCATAGGCGATAGGAATAAGTTCACCGCATCGGTGTCCCCGTTCGTTTACAATGTAAATGTCTTGAAGTCAAGCGTGAATAGGCTTCTACCAAGTTAGCGCGCTTTACCGTCGAAGACTTCATCGCCACTTAGGAACTCAACTTACGACAAGCAGCTTACACACTGAAGGCCCGTCTATGGCAATTTTTATATCCGAAGACCTAACTACAAAGAACAAAACATTGTTTTTCCTGGCTCGAGACTTCGACAAAAGCAATGGACACAAATGTTGTTGGACTGCCCATGTTTATACATATATATGTATATATATATCATATGTATATATATAGTTATAAATATTTGTAAAGAACTCTGTACCCATAGCTTGTTTAGGCCTTAGGAGAGTGTGTTATTTGTTACTGTATTTGTTCTTGGGGGTCAGCAGCTAAAACATATCTAATTGAATTTGAGGGAGCTCAGAAAGCTGTACTGAAAGTCATAGTTTACTTGCCTTTCCGAAACCCACCACAAGCAGTATACATATGCCACGGCTGGACGTGTACTAACAGTACGTAATTTATACATTTATCTTTGCTTCCAGAGATATCACAAACTGATTATTTTACTTCCTGAATTATAAAACAAATTAAACAATCTTTATAAATGTAACAAAATATTAAATTATAAAATTAAAGAAATAATTTAAAAAATGGTTGCTTATTCTTAATTACGATGAAACAGAAAACTTATTGCATAAAATATAACATATACATATATATAGCTGTTTACAAGCACGCATCTACACACAACTCCCCGCAATACATCCACCTACAATCGCTCATACACGCACAAACCATAAAACACACACTGCACACGAAAACACACACCTTCACCACACTCACATAAACACACATACGCGCACAAACAACAAACAAAACTAGTTGGTACCAAAACATATAATTGTACTCTTAAGTTAAGGCAATAATAATCTATCATTACTTTAATCTTTATTTGTCTAATACAAATAAAGATTTAAAATTTCACTAATGCATTGGGAAGGATCTACCTCCCAGGTCACAGCTCACGTTTTTCTGGGAGTGAGGGTTTCCGTTTAAAATGTACCAAATGTTTTTTGCTAAATAAACCATTATTATTATTTACCATCAGGTAGAATCGTCGTCGAGCGTCGAACTTATCTTAGCTAAAAAAGTCTCCGACACAATCAATTTACATTCATTTCCATCACTCTTCTCGTCACATACGTTTATTCTCGTTTCATTAAGTGCCCATACTGTTATATTTCTACAAGTTTCAGACTTCCCTTTTCCTGCTTAAAGGCATAAAAAGAAGGCGAATTTCTGTAACCTACAATTACTCTATGGTACTATATTTTTATCCCATATGTCATAACATATTCATCTACCCGCGACCAACGTCAAAACAAACATGTTTACGATTCCTTATAAAGCTGTTTGTTTGTGTTCGACAACGTTTTACATATTGGAGCCTGTGTCAAGATTTACGCACCATCTTCTTTATTCAAAGTCAGAGAAATGACCTTAACATATAAAATTACATTGCCAATTTCAATAAAGATTGCATGTTAAAGATTTTTCAGTCAAATAATTGATTATGTATTTCATTAATATTTGATATTTAGTTATTCTTCGTTTCGAATAAAATAGATCGCACAGTTATCATTGCTTCTGGAACACTAAAATTTTATACTGTATTTGCATAAAGTTTTGTTGCAACTATTGTATTTAGTTACAAAATTTTTCACTAGATGGCAGAGTCAATTTGTACATGCCGATGAATTTACAAGGTACACGTATTTACAGAAGAATAGAAAGCCATACTAATATCTCAAGATCTCTGATGTACGGCACCTCATCAGGGAATGAATAGTCGATATTCTTTTGAATTGACAATCTATGTACGTTTGCTTTACGTTGATTAGATTATTAAAAAATTCATGGTAATATTTGGTTTATTCGCCGATCAACGCTCCATATGGCATTCCACCAGAACACACAAAGAGTGCTCACAAGTTATTGACAACCTTCTTCCATAACATGAACCTTCACACCGTGTTACAGCATACACGTGTTACGTACATATTACGGTATACATTAAGAAGGCATCAGGGATAACCCAAGTCTTTAATTTAACTTCAAAAAAATTCAGCAAAGCCCAAATTAGGCGCTCAATATCAAAGAAAAACAGCGGACGACTCGAGGGACCGTTCAAAAAACGTAGACGAGAACACTACCTTTGAAATTAAAACAGGGCGCAGTCTAAATATCATAAAGCATTTATTCATTAAGCGTTCATATAATGTTGGTATAAACACCAGTAAATAAAAAACGCTTTATTTTAAATGTAAGTTCGAGTCGGACTTGTCATGCTGTGCCCAATAAACCTGGAACCCTCGTGGCTTCGAATCGATGGCTAACTACTCAGCACGGGTCACTCGTTTATTCATTTGTGCATGTTTTATCGTAATGACTCTTACGACTATGAAGATGTTCGGCTAGAGTAGTTGGTAATATCTCATAAATCTCCATGAATCCGTATTGATGCAGCATGGTGGCGTATGTTCTAGGCCTCTTTATTCTTTAAGAGAAACCAGTGCTCACTTGGCATATTGTTAGATTTTATAGGCCTACGAACGACGTGTTTTGCCTCGTCTTTTATCACCCGTACCGCGAAGGATTGGAATAAGTTGCCCGCTTCGGTGTTCCCATTCGATTACAATGTAAATGTCAAGAGTGAATAGGCTTCTACTAGCGCGCTTTACCATCGAAGACTTCTTCGCCACTTACCATCAGGTGGGGTCGTAGTCAAGCGCAAGTTTATCTAAGATAAAAAAATAGGTTTATTATTAGGTTTAAATTGGAGATATGAACCCAACAAAGCGAGACACCAGCGAGATTTAAGATGACGTCATATATTACGACAGTAATTTCAAGCGATAGAATACCACCCGAGCATAATTATGCCGCTCTATCATTATAGGGTAATAATCCCTGTAATAATACTGCTGTAAGAGATGCTGGGACGGCTTCAGAATGGAAAACAGTTTAATTCAGGGGTGAGCAACCTTTTTTTGGTTTTGCTCTAGGGCCGCATAAATAATGCTAGATTAGCTTATTTATACTAAATCAAATATATGCACTTTACGTTTTAGATTTACTATGTAATTTTTTTATATATTTGCAAAATTTTTGTGTCATAATATTTTTTTTTATTTTGGTGTTCTGGTCATAATCCAGGTCTAGACGTATTTCACACCACACCTGCAGTATTCCGCTCAACGGCCGCTAGATACATCCAATTATTGGATCTAAATTTATCTAAGTAAACAGCTTGGATTTTCTTTAATCTGTAAAGTTTATTTATTATGTGCTAATTAAATAAATACATTTTATGTTTTAACACGCTGTTTCACCTTCTAATCATAAAAAATCTAATTTAAAAATGCTCAAAGGGCCGCGGGTTGCTCACATCTAGGGTAACTTAACAAAAGCCTGTTCACATCAAGGTTTACACGTTATAAATAGATAGGACCTGAAAACTATTTTATATCCAGCACAACAAAACTCTAAGGATCAATAATATAGCTTAAACCATCCGAACTGCGCTCAACGTGATAATGCTTGCAAAGCCTCCGCTGGGAGCGCTCTGTAAGTCATATTTACAGTTTATTGAACGAAAAATAATAGTGGAAAAAGGCGCAGAAAATTGGCTGTTTACTGCGATCCGGTTTTATACAGGTTTGTGGTTTTATTTACGTGGGAATTTAGTGGGAATCAAAACCACGACCTTCGGTGTAGCAGTCAGGTCCGCTAACCACTAAGCCAATCTGCCCGCCGATTCTTTGAGTACTTTACTCATATCGAAGAGAATATGAATGTTATTTAGATACACTCACGATTACAATCGAGATCAAAGAAAATCAGCTTCCCGGGCGAAACCCTGTACTTGATCCGATAAAATTCGGACATAATTCTGTCAGCATAAATTTCTACTGCGCGTTAGGGGTATTGAAAAAAGTAATGCGTGCTTCAGAGGGCACGGAAAACTACTAGCCTAATTGTCATGGCAATGTTTAATACTTGTCGGAGTCCTCTGCTCGTACTAAGCTCGACGAAACTTGGGCTGGCAACTAATTACTTCACCAAGCCGTATTGGAGCAACACGCTGGAGTAGTACCTGGTTTTCTTAGTTTTAAGGAGGGACCTGTGCTCAGTAGTTAGCCATTATTGGTTTGAAAGAGTCCTTAGGACCAAGGTCAATAGCGCGGCGTTAGAGATGGATGTTACTCGTTCTATGATCCACGTTACTCCGTCACAGACAAAATCCACAACTTTGGCAGTACGCCTCGAAAATAAGAGAATTCACTGGATGTATACTTCCACCGACCACCGGAACCGCCCGTCCCACGTTATTTAAAGCTCCACAGAATTAGATTTAAACAGACACGTCTCTCGTATACCCGATTCAAATAGGATTTTTCAGGTTTCTAGTACAATCGATAAAGAAACTGGTAAAGGACTTCTTATGCCTTGGAAGTCTAGCAATTTTGATGTTAGACTTTCTAGCAAGAGCTTTATACGAATCCTGAACTAACATCATTTATAACGTGATTTGGCGACAGAAGGCATCGCAAAGGAATCTGCATATCTTGTATCTGTATTGCCAATTATTTCCCCAGCGTACGCGATATAAGGTTTTTTGGGTACTTTTTTCACATGTTGGGTTACATTGCCGAAATTTTCACGCGGCTCCCTATTTTTTCTCGTATTAAAAATAGCCTATGTGCATCAAGGATAATGTAGGATTCTAATGGTAAAAGATTTTTTTTAACAGGGCCTGTAGTTTCGGAGCCTATTCAATTCAAACAAACAAACATTCAAATCTTTCCTCTTTATAATATTAGTGTAGATGTGAAGTCTCTCAATCTAAGTATTAATCTGAGTCGAAGACTTAGCCTGCATTTTTAATATTTTGAGAGGACTTCAGGTCAGTAGTATGATAGGACATTTAAGATAATTAATATAGCCTTCGATCAAAAATTAACTAGATGTGGGTTCAGCAACAAAAACGTGTTTCCAAAATACAGCTTGAAATGTAGGCTGGTATTTTTTAAGGGATAAGCAAGCAAACCGGCAGACGGGTTATTGAATATCTGATGGTAAATGGTCACTGTTGCCCATGTACATTAACAACACCAGACTGGGCTCTTACTAACGCGTTGCCTGCCTGGAACGAATCAAGCCATTCATTTCATTCATCCATTCATTCATTCGTTCGGTCATCCATTCATTTATCATTTCAGTCATCCATTCCCTCATTCATTCTTTCAGTCATCCACTCCTCCATTCATTCTTCCAGTCATCCATTCCTTCATTCATTCTTTCAGTCATCCATTCCCTCAACCATTCATTATTTTTTTAGTCCATTCATTCACCCATCCAAAATGTCAGTTCTCTGCCTTACTGGCCCTTCAACCAGGTCCGATTATACTCGCCTCCGCGGAGGGCTACGATTAATTAAAATGAAACCGGAACGCGTGAAGGATAAAACGGATAAACGCGGCATGCGCATTCGCCTTTTCGGTTTTGGGTGTCCTTCAAATGGGACTAATGGGTTGTGGTTTTGGTATCTAGAAGCCAAAAATAATATTAAGCAGATGTTCAACCCACTAATGGCACACTGCTGCGCGGAGATCACTCCTCAGGACTGAGGAGGCCTTGATCATACACAGCCAGGAAATGTGGATTGATGCAGGTTAGTGGCATCCCAAATATGAAAAGTTTTTATGTCACCCGCGTCCCCCCGACATGGTTTAACGATTGGTACCTGACTGCAATAACCGGGATCAACGACTTTCTGTCCCCAAGAAACGGAAGCATTTCGTCAAGAAGTCCGCTATTGCCTAACCTAGGGTCCACACAAGACACCGAACTATGAACGTGTCGCTTTAATTTTTATTATATCCATACTAATAATAAAGAGAACGGATTTATATTTTTGTATGTATGTAATGAATAAACTCAAAAAGTACTGATCCGGTTTCAAACTTCTTTCGCCATTAGAATGCTACATTATCACTGAATGACATAGACTATATAAATATGTAGAAATAAATAGTATAATATATAAAGATAATAAAATGATGAACTGGCGTCCGCTCGGGTGGCGGGGCGCGTGATAAACGGAGTGCGGGGCTTATGAAAATGTATTAAATTATCCGTATCATACATTCGCAAGTAATTCACATATGGCATAGTATTTTGACCATCATACACCACGCGGACGAAGTCACGGGCAAAAGCAAGTTATAAATTAAAAAAATAAATATATACTTAAAGAACAAAGTCGCTTTTTTTATTAAAACAAACTCAGAAATGTTACAAAAATCTATAGCATCCGTTGAATCCTCAATCTTCGATACAAATGCAGCATGGTACGTGCAATTAAAAGCGAGTTCGAATCCAAGTTTGAATCCAAAACCAGATCAGTTTGCAAGCGGTTCCGAGAGCCGCAAGACCAGGTCTAATGATCAATCAAAAAGTGATTATTCTGCAGCTGGCGTTAACTCCCTGATTGCGCCAAGTTTCTTTAATAAAGTTTCCGTAGGAAAATCGGGGAACATACATGAAAAGAAAATTATAACATATGAAAATGGCAATACATTATTCGCTTTGGTTTTCCCGTTACATAACAACTGGACAAGAGTGAATAGAATTCTAAATAAATGTGCATTACTATCCAAGATATCTGCACTTACCATCAGGTGTGAAAGTAGTCGTAATAAAGAGTATAAAAAAATGGCATCACCCATTAAAGACACACTACTGAGCATGCGTTTCTGCTCATAACTGAGGAGATCCATACTTGACGCAGCTGCTCCGATAGCGGTGCTGTGGTTACTAGCCAATCCGAGTGCCAGAAGTTATTGTGAGTTGCAAGAGGCCTATTAAAGATAGAAATGCTTATGATTTTTACTCCTAGTGGTTTCACTTACTATTCGCTATTATTAAATTCTGTTAATTACTTACACTTTACACGAACCACCAGACTATTAACTAAACTATAATTACGTAAATTATTCACAATTATTTCCAATTTTTTTGCTTATATACTGTAATTGGTTGACATGTTAATAAATAAATAAATCATGAATAATTAATTACTAATTTCTTTCTCTCACTCACTTATTCATTACTTACTCATTTCATTCTCTCGTCAGTTACTTCTGAGTATCACTTCGTCCGTGTATGAAATGATCGCATACCTTATTTTTTCAGTTACTAAGAGTTTCATGTGAACTCAGTTTAACGTAACAGAACAATTCACATTTTAACTGCTTTTTCGCCACATTACATCATTTGCTAAAGCCATAATAACTCAGCGCTAAAACGGTGTTTAAGCTTTAAGTAGGGCGCATCTTACACCGCCCTGTAATATATTTATGAACTGTTCTCTGTTCATGAACGAACATTATGAATTCAAATCAATGATTGAAATTTTGTTTGAAATATTTTTTAAAGTGACGAGATTGGAATCATGATACGATACATACTTATAAACAATGAACAATTTACATCTGATTTTGATTTTAGCAGACACTATTCAGCCACGAGGCAAATTAAATTAAACTTTAATTATTAATTAAACTCAAATTACATCTGACCTAATGTTTTAATCCGAAAAAAAATGTTGATTTATATTGAATGAATTTACTCAAAACATACTGGTCCGTTTTACAAATGTATTCTCCACTATGTACCAATAAGTATAATGGAATCGTAAACGTAACATGGGTAAACAATTAAACTCCGAAAACAAAACAAAGTCTTCCTGGTAATAGTTTTTTTTTGTAGCGAATGGAGAACAGTTATTAGTAACAAAAATTACCACACACGTCTCATAAAAATGCTTTAAGTAAGGCGCATCTTACATTACACATCGGTGTGATGAGAAGTCTGCCGGGAGAGGGCGCTAATCCCCAACCGCAGATTCATTGCGATATTACCGGATGTGCGTCGCTTGTTAAAACGAACTACTAATAAATACCGCTGGAAGCTGCGGTACGACTGCTGTCACATTTATTTCTACTGGATATCTACATGTTAATTTGTTTTAAAAGGGTCTATAGCGGTCTTGCGATAATTTTCATAGTACCGTGAGCGTTCAATGCGCCTGACCCTTGAATTCCTCCTACTGTGGGTATACGTTTTTCTGTTTAAAATTCCTTAATATCCAATCGAAAATAACCAAAGCAAATGATGATCTATGTTACGTTACGTATGTGTGATGGGCTGGTCATGTTGCGAGATACGATGATAATTGATGGACAATTAACACCATAAATTGGTAAGGACCACGTGGGGTGAAAGGAGAGGTCGTCCGTGCGCCCGGTGGCTATCCTATCGTACTATCATACCATAAATCTACGAATATTATAAAAGAGAAAATTTATGAGGATGGATCTCTTATGTATTAAAAAAAAATAACGATGTAAAAAAATTGTTATTTTGTTATTTTATTTTTTCTTATCAAATGTATTGTACTGTTTATATTTTTAATAGAGCATGCAGTTTGCACCTGTAAAGGAGGTGACACTTTTAACTTTGAATTTGTGATTATATATTAATGTACTTTTAAGGTGTTTACATTGTTGATGTGACAAAATAAATAACAAAATAAAGTTTTAAATGCATGTGAATGAAATTTGACACAGAAATATAGTAAAAACTGGATTTTTTTTATCACGTTAGTAAAACTAGCGTAAAATACGTGCTTTAGGGACAATTATATAATATCAATAATTATATTACTATATATATATGTATAGAAGTACCTTGTTGTTAAAAGCCACGTCGGAGGCCTTACAGCGGTACAAAAACTGGTAGGTTAGCGACTGAACCCATCCTCGAATATGCATTAGAGCCGCCAGTGGAGTATGCTCTAGGCCTCCTCTGAAGAGAGACCCATGCTCAGAAGTGGGCCATTAATGGGTTGAATCCATAGGTGTATCAGATACTCACTGGATAGCTTCGCTACAACCGATTACAGGTATTACATAGGAAGTATAGCATAACGTTCTTTTTTTAATTCAAATTTCGAATTAAAGAAAATAGCATTATTTCGCCATGTCTTTCCGACCGTAACGTAGCGTAGAACTTTGTACTAGACACCTGAAGTTTAATTATACTTAGTTTACGAAAGTGATACAACATTTTTTTTAATAAATTCATGATACTCTAATCGGTTTTCGCTTCATGACCAACCCTTGTTTCAGAAGTTTGTATGTCGCTAATCGATTTTACATGACGATAATCGATTCAACGCACCGACAGTCAGCCATCTTTACAATCGCCTAACACGGTCAATCACTTACGATCGACACAAACCCCGCTTCAAAATAACCTTTAGCTTCTATTAATTTTCACCATGACCAAGCAACATTTATGACAAAAAATGTATTTTGATTAGTTCAAAACGACATAAACCCTTGGGGCCGACCCTTTCGCTTTTGTTGCATACTCTCAAGTACGCATTGGGACGGCGATTTTGCAATATCATGGACGAGGGTACTACAGAACTCACAAGGTTGTAATGTTGCGCTATTTTAAATAAGGCGTTTTCACGATCCAGTTAGTACGTACGGGTCACATTTTTATAGAAATTCCTGCTCCAAATGGATGATAGCTAGGTGAGCACCCTTTTAATTCATACTGCGAAGGAATGGAATAAGTTGCTGCGTCGGTATTCTCGTTTGATTACAACGTAAATGTCTTCAAGTCTACAGTGAATAGGCTTTTATTATTAGTGCGCTTTATCATCATAGATAATGTCGCCACTTATGATCAGGTGGTTTCATAGTCAAGCGCTAATTTATTTAATAAAAATTGGAGCAATGTCATATAGCATATTAAACCTAAAACAATATTTCCTGTCGTAGAAATAGTTGTGTTGTAGAAATAGGTGTGTGTGTGTCAAAGTAATAGTTGTGATTATATCAGGAGCTGCCTGTTACACTATAAAATATAAGTGAAAGAAAACACACCAACAATCGCTTGCACATTCGCCTTATTAAAATTTAGTTTTAAACAGCAATACATTTGACCGCCATTAGTCAACAATAATTGTCTACCCACCCAATTAAAAAAAAAACTACCCGCACTATCACTTTGATTTTAATGTCTTAAAAAAGTATAATGCGTTGTTGTCGACACCAAAATTAATTATAATATCGTTACTTCTAACATAAGGAACCAGTATACAAAATTCATGCTTGTCAACCATAAAGTTATTCATTTAACTTAAGTTAATTTCGAAGTAAACATTTATGAATATTTAAAAAGAGTAATTATTAATAAGTAAATATTTTACGTATTTTTACCAGTATTTCTACAGTGAAGATCAGAAGAAGTTGTATAGAAAATAAATTAAATTAAACTTCTATTTATTTTGATATTAAAATTAATATTATATACAATTTTGATAGTAAAATTAATATTAAATACAAGTAATTTCAATGAATATAACAACATGTATTTTTTTGATATTTCTTTCTTTACTTTGTATAGTCGGTAAGTGATATATTTCTTCTTACTTATGTATGTATGTTTGTATATTAATTTGTTGGTTGGGGTAAAATCTCGCAAGTAATAGACCCACTTCCTCTCAAACTAGGAAAATATATACCTTCAATTCCAAGTATGATCTGCTGATATGCTTAGAATTAGCTCCAAATAAGAGAATCAACAGTTTCTAATAAAGATATGAAATTCTGTACATAAATATGTACAGTTCCGATAACCTATCCAGGTTTTGCTCCGTCGAGGTATACTTTATCAGTATGAATCTCTTTACAATTCCAATATTTTCCTACTCCACTTCTTACATTATTATGTAATTCTATGAAATTGTTTACGTTTAATTTACTTTATTTAAATTTTTGTTTCACCTGAAAATACAGGCTTGTTTTTAAATATATATTTTTTTAGTTTTGAAACTATATATTTATTTTAATCCACAATAACTGGGACTAAGTGATAATTTTTTTCCAATAATGCTTCCTGCACAATAGTACAATAACTATACAATTATACGCAAAGATAAGTAGTATAAAACAAAATTCGCATTTTTGACAGTTTTTCGCGCAAATGTAGATGTCAGCTTCAGAGGTGAATTTAACAATGTTACGATTTAACAAGATTTTAGATGATAATGTTTTGGGGTATATGTTTTTAATTTACATCTGTTCTTAGGTACTGCGTTTGCGGATTCAAAACATAGTGTAATAAAAAAACAATCAAGAAAATATGAATACATAAATATTTTGATAGATGACCTTGAAAATGAGGAATGGAACGATGACGAGGCGATATGTGTCGATCGGCTAAGGAGGATTATGAGGAATGTCCAAAATTCTACGATTTGGGCCACTTGGAGTAAGTAGAATGTTTTGTTGAGTTTATAGTCGGGTCGCATGGGTTGATCCTTAATGATCACCGAAGTTAAACAGCGAGCCGTCGGCGAGAATTGACGACGCATAGTAGCAAAAATATTGACCGTATCCTAGCATTGACGGGCACGCAAAGCTTTCGGCACCGCTTGTTATCTTAAGTAAGGTAGCAAAAGTTAATTCATGTCGTTGTGTCATCAGCATCATGTCAATTGGGTCATAAAAAAAAATACTTTCGACGTTTGTTTTGGACCCTAACCTCTTCATCGGTGGAGTTGACGCCCCCTCATCCATGACGAGAGAACAGTTACCATGGATAGTTAAGGGGCGTTGCTGGGTCTACCTAAAAGCGAATCCACCTTAGGGCCTGGCCTACAGAAGCCAGATGCGCGGACCAAGGTCTATGAGGTTGTTCAAATTTATGGATTGAATGCTGCCGTATGTATGTACGTTCATCTGAAACACGCGCGCATTAACTGCACGTATGGCGCAAAGACTTGCAATATAGTACTAATTTACTAACCTAAATCCGTCCATTTTTGAAGTCGGTTAAAAACTTCTAACATTCTTATGTATCTATCTATGTCCGCATATATAAAATATAGTTTTTATTTTATTCCATTCTGGATATAAACATTGATTTACTAACATTATTAAGATTTTTTATAATATTTTTAAATATTTAGATGTAGGTGCCAAAAAATATATACATTGTCAGTTACGATGACAGGTCGCGGGTTTGATAATTTTCTCCCATCTCAAATCGCCCCACGCCTAAAGTCTTCATTTCAAAAATAGACTTTATACATATTAATATATATTTTCCTTTTCTAGTATGGGATTCAATGGAAAATCCAGCTGGAGTTTTGTATGGATCGAAAAACAGTTTAGGAAATTATGACCAGTGCCTGGAATTTCCATATAAAGATTTACATCCAGACATGAAAACCCAGTATTGTTTCGCACACATCAAACTTAATGATACAGATCAAGAAATTGATGACGTTAAGTCTTTTGATAATGTTAACAATTACCTAAGGGTACGTATTTAACATCCTACTACTGTTATAAAGGTGAAAATGGACGAATGGATATTTGCTACTCTTTCACGTAATAGCTAGTGAACGGATATTAACAAAAGGACAGTAACTTTGTACCCGAAAAATAAAAGTACCTTCCAGAATAAAAAAAATAGTGGATTCTTATTTAAGACAATGTTCTGAAGATTTTTTACTATTACAAGGAACGTCTGGGATTAATCCCCCGGTCGCTATTTGAGTTCAAAGTAAAATGCCGTTAATAAAAACTCTATACTGAAATGTTACGGGAAATAACGTATACGGATATTATAATATAGGTTCCAGAATACTATTCGTAAGATCGATGGGAATTTTAAGTACAGGTTGTAATGGGTCAAACAATTGATTAATATACATAATGATAAATGCATTTGATAACATATAAACAATAATAAATAAAATTATCAATAAATAAAATTATCAATAAATAAATGTAGTGTATAACCTCTAATTTTAGTTAATTATTACTTGCTGCGATGAAGAAAAACATAATAAGGAAATCTGTAATCCCGAGAGTTCTCCATAAAGTTCTCGAAGGTGTGTAAAGTTTAT
>DWJZ01004987.1:0-14652 GCA_018249125.1 Asbolis capucinus
AGTTATCTGATCACCATAGCACAAGCTAACGCTTAATTTGGGGTCAGATGGCCGTGTGTGAATTGTCCAAAGATATTAAAAAAAAAAAAAAAAAAAATGATGGTACCTGCGTCATTGTAACTGAAATTTAATGATAAGTTGGATCGACCACAAGAAACGATTAGTATACTACAGCCCCGATTAAAACGACCGGTATCTGGTAAAAGATTCGACTAAACGACCTTATATGAGACACTACGTGCGACGTACCGATCAAATGCAATTTATGATTTAGCGAAATTTTAAAACCACCAATGGCGGAGCATTATTCTGACTGTCCCTTGCCTATCTACCCCCGAGATTTCACTTTTTTTTTGGTGCTGGAATAAAATTATTACATGCAATTCAAATACAAAATCCACTTATGAACGAGAGTGCCTTATTGAGGACATGAAACAGCGAGAGTCCTCGTCATACCTTTCAAAACCATTGAAGCAGCGAGGAGTATAGAGGCTTCTTTGGTCATGGAGAGAGATCTGGTCAGCAGTGGGCCATTCAGGAACTCTATGCATTCTTTAGCCTGTATCTTCGCCCGCGTAATGCTGATAAAACTTGCTTGTGTTATTCCAGACCATCATCTATACCTGTTCTAAATTTCATTGAAATCAATTCAGTAGTTTTTGCGTGAAAGATAAAGAACCCATCAACAACCAACAAATCCATTCTCACAAACTTTTCCACTTGTATGGTATGTAACACTCAAGTATTGCAATTTATGTACCAATTTATTAGCGCAGTTTATCATTTCCGTCACGAAACTGACGCTTCTGTATCAACAACTGATACTAGAAGCATCCTACGTGATAATTATTTTAACTAAATCGGGACAAATTTACTACATTTCAAAACTACAAATCGACCTATTTTAGTAATAGGGTCAGCGTTGATCAAAAGTATGCTGTTATTGCAGACATGATCTATCCCTGTATCAAATTTGGTTTAGACATGAACAGTAATTCTTTCGTGAAGGAGTAACAAACATACATCAAAAGTATCTACGTAAGAAGAGTTAATTAACGTAGTTTATGACGGTTAACCCAAGCCTTCGGAAAAACCTATTTTATCAGGGAAAATTCTATGTATTTGCCGGGACTATATACAGCCTATGTTACTCTTAAGATTCCATCCTACTAATATTTTTATGCGTTAGTTTGTGAGGATGGATGGATATTTGTTGGATGGATGGATTGTTACACCTTCACGCAAAAACTACTGAACGGATTTGAATGAAAATTGGCACAGAGATATAGATAGAGATATAGGGCAATACCGCGGGCGAAAACTACACAAAGAAAAAATATTAGACCGATTTTGATTTTTCGTATTTATTCATTACAAACAAACAAAAGTTTTCTCTTTAATACAATAGAAAAAGTAGGTCTCGGTTACACGTAACTAAATATCATGCCCCCTTATCTTGGGTCCGTTTGTCATCACTAAAGCCGACTCGCCCTTGACACACATAGCTACTGAACAAATCTTTCATCTTATTGATTTTCTCGCAATAATCTTATAAGGATTCATTGTAAATAGCCTCTCTTTTATTATTCGAATTAAATTTAAGCAGATTAAGTACTACTAAAACTTTATACTAGAAGTTAAGAAAAATCTATATCTATACTAATAATAAAATTTTGATGCAGGGAAACTTTATTATGGATATAGACACCAAAACTTTTTTTTTTCGATTTACTGACTGTATCTGTTCGAGCTTCACGCAAAAACCATTGAACAGATTCCGATGAAACTTGGCATATTTGAAGTTTAAGGCCCGAGAACGGTTATAGGATAGGTTTTATTCCATGAATGTCTTTGTTCACGCAGGATAACAGGCTAAGGCAACTCCGAAACCAATGGACTAATTTAGATTAAATTAAGGACTATGGTTATAGGATACTTTTTATCACCCAAAATTGCTTTGTTCCCATGGTATAATAGGTTAAAATTAGTATGGCAACTCTTAAAGCGAAGCGAAGCGTGGGCGTATGTATCAATAATATGAAAATATCTTCAAATTTCATATTTAATATTTGTCCTGTAATAGTCTCTACTAACATTTTAGGTGAATGATAAAATCAGAGAAAAAGGCAACTTATTAATATTTACAATAAAATATTTTACCGTATTCTTTAGTAAATGTCAATAGTTATAACTTAAAAAAAAATACTAACTTTTAGACAGTTGTGTTGACATGTACTGACTTTTAACACTAGATACCTGACATTAGGAATTGGGTAAAAGGATTATAAAAAACTAGTGGATTGGAACAACCAAGTGTAAACAAATGGGTTACAAAAAACAAAAATTACCCGTGAGGATTTCCAGACAAATAAATTGAGAGAACTATTGAAAAAGCAAATTGTCTTAAATATATACCGATTTTTCAGTGGTTTCCTCAAGGTGATACATACATATGGTGACAGGCGCTTACGTCCTGACATGTATAAATACATATTTTATCTTTAATATAGTACAGGTACGTAAAGTATTCCATCGAAATGGACGTACATATTGATTTCTACAGAATACAGATGGTTCTTGTAAGCAATGGTCTACTACCCTTACATTCTTATAGTCAACCTTAGTACCTATCAATAAGGTCGATAATCTTCAAACAAAGTTTACAGCGCCCGAAAAACTCGAACTATTCATAGAAAGTGTTTATTTATTCGTAACAAATCTATTCTTTTTAACAAATTAAGGTCTTGTCCAAACCCACGCCCTTCCAAGCGCTCGAGCGGTTAATGATCTAGATACGGCCTTTGGAAAAACACAATATCACAACAACAAGCAAATTGATATTTTTACTGTTATCTCCAATAATAATAACTTTGTTCAATGGTATTGCGAAAAATAGGGTAGGAATTACTTGGATAGGACTTAAAGTTGTTAACGAAATCTCCAGAAGAAACAAAAGATTTCCGTAATCTGCTATTGAACACTTTTTTCACTCTTTTTGGTCTATATGTTTGTCACCGGTAAGAAACGTCGTAACTAAATTGGGTACTGCTTTCACTGATTGTAGAACATTCGGCTTATTATAGTTTGATTTTAATTAATTCACATGAGGTCATTAATGAATTCCGTCAGGGGGCCAGGATTTACCAACTACGCGAGGACAGTTACTAAGTTTTTAAATATAGCTGTTTCATAAAATTATAATTTTATTATTTGTTTTTTAAATTTAGCTTGTCACTTAACATTAACACAAATACCAGCCTTAACAATTTCAAAAAAGAACCGCTGTCGCCACAAGTCGCAAGCTACGGAAATATCACCACAGTTTATACAAAACACTTTAAAAAGTACCGCTTACACAGCAATAAAATTTTACACTAACAAAACAATGAAAGAGGATTTCCATTTCAGAATATTTTATTTAAACGCGGCTGTGAGAAAACATTCCTTCGCATTGAAAAATTTAACACGTAATGCGTTAAAAATTTAAAACAATTTCGGCGGTGATCAATTCTTTTCAAATTATATATTTGAATTTGGAATTGTCAGAATGAAATCATCGTAGGCATTGTCATTCAATTTAAGATAATTGAGACTTCACAGACTTCCCCATTGGAGCAGCGTGGTAGTGTATACTCTAGGTCGGTTATAAGATGTATGCTCAGTTATGGCCATTAATAGGTTGAAGAAAAAAAATGTCTTTCATTTCTCGAACTTAAACAGGAAAACTAAGATAACCAAAGTATACCGAGATCGGTAAACTGAAGTAAACTCGGCACCATCTAAGGTAAAAAATCCAGAAGAACCTCCAGGTCTTCTTCAGAAGACCATATCAACTAAATAAATACCCAAATATTCGTCGTCATTTGAATATTTTAAATAATTGCATGAAATCATATTTAATCAACAATGACAAATTGATTAATAAATTACTTTACCCTAAAAACCCCCTTACTTCCAATTTTCATTAGTTGCACTCGTGCTACCCGAATAACTCTGATACTTTCTGAATCGGTGATGATTAAAAAAATAAAGCCAGACGTCGCTCAAATTTGATGGGTCCAAACTACGAGAACATACTTACGAGTACAAAAAAAACCATTAAAATTGGTATATCCAGTAAAAAGTAACAAACATAAAAACATAATCGAATTAAAAACGTCCTCCTGTTTTTGAAATCGACTAAACATCGTAAATTCCTTGAATAAATTTATAATATAAATTTTCAAAACACGAATATACTTCATTACAATATTCAATCCTCCAGCTATGTCAATCATTTATAACAAAACAACCAACCAATACACATACGAAAAATAAACAAACAACAGATAATAATTCTAACAAACCTGCATCACATTTATTCGCTTTTGGACTTGATCCCACAGGATAAGAGGTTAAAATTAGTACTCCGAAACCAATGGACCAGTTAAGATGAAATTTAGCATGTTTGTAGCTTATGTAAGGACAATGGTTCTAGGATACTTTTTATCCCAGAAAACTGATTTCTTCTCTTGGGATAACAGGTTAAAATTAGTATAGCAACTCATTTCCTACTCTTCCGAACAGAAACGAGGCAATTTCTAGTTCCTTATTATTTTGATCTACATTTTATGTTATGTATAATAATATCATACTGATTGATAAGATGTGCTGCAGAGTCGCTTTAGCTATCTCTTCTCAATATAGCACCTTTCCGAAACAGTGACTGATTAAAAAAATATTGACATTCATAAGCATATTTTTAATACCTATCTGAATAAATTAATTTCGACTTTGACTTTGAAATATTACTTATGCAGCAGTTATAAAACTAAGTAACATTATTAAATAATAATGTTGATTAATAAATGTTAATTAATCTTAATACAACTCACATTGTCATGTGACCTCAAACTAAGTATTAGCTTGAACTATTAGCTCTTTTAAATCTACTTATTATATATCATGGATTTCAATTTGTTACGTTAAGACAGTTGCCAATTTAACACAATTCAAAATATTAATTTTATAATGTAAAAGTTTCCATCCGGTCAGGTAGCTACATGAAAGTGAGAAGTACAACAGTTGTCACTTAAATTTGATATGAAATGTATATAAAATTGAATTTAAAATGCAAATCAGTCAATAGCCAGCGCATACACAGACGACCTTGACGCGGTCGTTCTACAGTTTAGTCCATTATATTTTACACAAACTAACTTTTTACAACCAGTCCAACTGCTTTCAAAGTAGAATGTATGTTTAACACACACCTAACAGCTGGGATATAAAGTTTATATTTAAATAATATTTATATTACAGCAAAGATAACAAGTAGTCCACAACAGATTACATTAAAGAAACATATCTATACTATCAAAAAGATCTTATCTAGATCTGATTTGCAATGCAAGTACTTATAATGTATCAGATGATGACTTTATAGTAATTGTTTATCTATGGTCTTTTCATCTATGTCCAGTTCCAACTGCCTTCATACCAGAGTATTTGTAATCATAGTTACCAAATAAAAGTTAATGAACAACTAACATTTTTAATCAATATTCATAACAAAGAGAATTAAATAATAATGATTACTTATTATTTAAAGATATGTACAGTACAATTTGTGTTGGCTTCAACCCATTGGTGGCCTAAAGCATAATCAACCACACTACACCATTGCAGATTGATGGACAATAATAATTTATGTACTCTATCCTTAATCCTAATTATAACTTTATTGCTAGGATTATACACGTAACTGTGAGTAGTATGTGATGAATAAAAACATATAAATAGCATAAATTGTGTTCCTCTATTATTTCAGACATGCAGATCAAGTTACTTTCGCATTTTAATATTACTAAGTATAGAATGATAGATATAAGTAATTACTGTGTATCCTATGTAGGTGGATCTTGAATAAATAATATACTTCATGGTGTAGCATTCTTGTAAGAGTCAACTGGATACATTTTGATGTAAACTTTGATTTAAAAAAATAACAAAATTAAAAGTAAAGAAGTATTACTAATGTGATGGAAAGTTTCCTATACAATTAAAAATAAAGAGGTGGACTTTATACTCTCCAGTGTAGATGTTCATGAGTTTTATTTAATCTTATGTGTTCACAAAAAATTACAAATTGCACTCTGATACTGACTCATAAAGTAACATGTTGCTGTCATAAAGTAATTTCCAAAAGTTTGACAAGAAATTGATATGTTGAAACTGTCATAAAATACTTTAGTATATTTTTACATCAACATAAATTTTATAAATAGCTAAGAAAAATAAATATTTTTATACTTAAATACATTTGGTGTATATTTTTTCTTCTCACACTGAAAAAATATAAAAATGGATAGTAGATCATGAAAATAACTATGTGAGAGCACTGATCTATTGAATCATATAAAAACGTAAGGGAAGTCCCAATTGAATGGTACAAAACAGGACAAATTGGAATTAACACCAGTTGTATTTTATCACTATATAAATGCATAAATGCAAGTATGTATATGACTGTTAGTTTGATAAAGTTTATATCCTTCCCATCAGAATCATATGGATTCTACCGTTAATGGCCCACTACTGAGCAACCCATGTATATGCTCAATACTGATAAGGGTCAGAATCCCCGAATTCATCTACATACTTAGGTCAACCCTCAGTTCTGCCTGTGTGCTACCAATTTTGATAAATAGTTGCCATATTACTTTCGAGACCATCAACTATCTCCACATAAAAAACATGTAATTCCGTTGCTGTGTTTCCATACAAAAGCCAGACAAATACACATACTTCCACGTTTATAATATTAGAATGGATAGAAAT
Organism: Asbolis capucinus; assembly: GCA_018249125.1. Classification (NCBI taxonomy): domain Eukaryota; kingdom Metazoa; phylum Arthropoda; class Insecta; order Lepidoptera; family Hesperiidae; genus Asbolis; species Asbolis capucinus. The sequence continues at coordinate 6,820 of DWJZ01004987.1, forward strand.
AAAAAAAGCCTAATTGCGTTGTTCATGGGGTACCTTGAGAAATAATAACTACCAATTTCATTCGAAGATTTAAAATTCAGTAGTTCAAAATAGCTTGACAGCTAGACGTCATTAAGAATATTGCATTTAAAAGGTATATAGCATGCAAGTAATGTAAATTTATCTAATGATAATATTCCATAATGTTTTTCAAACTGAAGTCTTGTATGTGATATATTTATTCTCATAGCACAAACAACACTTTCAGATAGCTGCATGTTTCTTGCATAACATACATAAATTAATTTCCTGATTGATAAGGAGCAAAAATAGCCATATGATTGAATGTTAACAGATATATTACAATGCTTGACAGGCAGCAATAAAAATACACAAAACATTTGGTATTAATTTCATTACATTTCAATTTCCTTTGATATAACATTGGAATCTACTTTCTACTAACAACACAAATAGAACAAAATTTGATTTTGATCCAACTATGGAACATTGGCCTGTTAAAAATAACTTTGATAAAAAGTATTGCACAGATACATTTTTAGACTTTTTTCCTTTCTACAGATACATAATTTGTATCTTTTTATCAAAGTATATTAGTAAGTTTTTTAAGAAGTGCAATAGTAACTAATTATGAATTTTGATATTGATTGAAATCCCAAACATTAACAAATGCTATTTGCTAGAAAGAATGAGTCACAGTACTATTGTGATGAGAAAATATGATGATTTCACTAATACTAGAGGTATTATAGGTTAACTTTTATGTTAACACTACACTAATCATATGCACATATAGATTCGTAAACAAGTTTAGACCATGAAGAATTATTGTTACCATCATTTCCGTGCTTCATCTAAAAATATCCCGGGTTCAATTAGGCTAATATATAGAAACATTAATGATATCTGGGTGTGGTGGATTGCGGTAACGCGATTCGCAGGAACCGGGATACGAAACAACTCACCGCTCCATCCCGAGCCGATCACCCACCGACAGACTGGTAGCCTCTACAATCAACTACATACGCGGTCCCAACTCGGTTATCGTCAGTGTAGGTACATGAATCACTCAACATAACTATAACTATCAACCTAGACAAATGTACACATCAATAACTAAATCGATCAGCGTATAATAACTTACATTTCTAACAAATATACAAGAAGCTTTACCTTATCGCATAACGTTTTCACTTGATTTTCTGTCAATTGCTTGCATTCATTTAGCTGTTCTATCCATTGATCCAGTTCCTTTAACGACGCCTTGTCCTCCATACTTTGAGTCTGTGAAATTAACGTAGGAGACGCTAACTTAGTTTAGAGATGTTTTTAACTTTGAAATGTACACAAAACCATGCGAATTTTATATTTTACACTATGTCTCGAAATACTGACTACGGCAGACACTTACAAAATGGCGTAGGTACTACTTGCGTGACGTCAATTTGGTTTCAAAAGAACGATGAAAACCCCCAAGCGGAAATCAAAGGTACTATTGCATGATGCCAAGTTCTGATGCGTTCATAAATATCAAAATTTAAACTAGAACTAATTAACAGTCTTCCTGGATTAATAGCATACTGATAGTTAAAATACTATCATTATATGATATTATGTTTTATTGAAACATCATCAATTATTTATCAATGGAATAAAACATGAAGAAACAGATGTATAATCCATATAACGTCGTCACCGCATATTGAGTCAATATAGAATTTGGTTATGTTCATCTATTTCTTTGGAATTTGAGAAATAAGAGTGATTTTATCTAAATTAAATATTTTTTTGAGTAGGCTAGATAAGAATAACTAACTTACTCCAAAATCGGAATGCTACCATAAAACTGCTATATTGCCCATTTATCTGTGATGAACTTACTTTAAATGTAGCGGAGGGAATGACTTTAGCCTTCGCCATTGATAAAGTTTGTGGTATTTCTACAGGGAAATCCATTTAAGTACACTAAATAATACCTCCTTATTTATGTTAACATTAGAAAAAGCTGTAATACGAAAAAAATATATTTTTGCTATATGATGTTACGTCAACTTCAACTACTAATTTTCTCTTAAAAAAATAAATTTGAAGAAACAAAATATTGCAGAAGTTACAATACAAAATAAATATAATTAAAATTGTGACATCAGTTATAAGCCAAAAGAAATATGTTTAAGAAATGCATTGAATAAAGTAATAAAAAATATATGTTAATGTGTTATAACGATTGTATTATTTGAACTTATCTGTTATTTTATTTTATCTGTAATGTCATTATTTTCTTGGATCTTCAGCTCCTGTGTCTCTGGTCAATTCAGTCGATTGGTACGCTAGTGAGCGTAGCCAGTTTGAGATAGTGTTATTACATATAGCAATTGTGTATATCGATAGTTCAGTGTTGCCAGTACACTTATTTTTACCCTAAATTGTTGTAAGTTATGAAATGTCTAGTATAAGACAAGAGAAGACTTCGCCTGTATAAGATTAACTAAATTGTTTCAATACTTAAGAAATGAAAAGGTAGAGCAGACAGACAGTTACTATTGCAATTATATTTGTGTGGTATATATTTTAGTACAATTTTAAATGCAGGAGATTTTGCTGTCTGTTTGTTCCAGCTATTCTCTGGAATGGCCGTTCTGATTTTGACCGGAATTTCACTGACAGGTAACTAAGAAGTAAATTAAGCTTTATTATAGGCGACATTAGGCTTAACTTAGAATTCTAAAATATAAATGCGAATTGAACAATAACTTTTTTATTCAATTCTACACATGAATTCGCGGGTACAGTTAGTTACAGATATAAGTTATTAATTCTCCGGTTATTTACTTTTTTGTTTCTATAATTAGTTTATAAATGCACCTATACTTGAAGATGTTGTCGAAATATGTACGATATGGATATTTTGAAAACAAAATGAAACCCATATTTTGACATTCAGACGATCTTATTATGTAATATTTTCTTATTTTTACTATTCCTTATTCATTTGCCATATATGAATTTTTTAAACCAATTTGGGGTTAGTAGAAATTATTCATCTATGTACATTTTATGGCATGGGTTGAAAGAATTTCTTCTTTTGAATATCAAATATTGTTGGCCGCATAATATTAATAATTTCTTTGGTATCCCGCGGCGTGTTGTGATGCGTGACTAAAGGTGAGGTGTATTTACGTCAACACGTTTTAAGACTAACGTTTATTGAGTATTTAGGAGTATTGAGTCTTTATAAGTATGAAGTCAATAATATGTATGGAATATAAGGAAGTAACGGAACGCAAGCGCCCGAGTGTGTTAACGTGTGTCCAGTACTTAGGAGTACGGATTCTTTATAAGTAAGGAGTTGCTAAATTATGAAGTCTCAATAAGTAAAGTCTAAAAATATGGATGGAACGCAAACCCACGAGTGCGTAAAGTCTTTATCATTATAAATGGACGCATCGTATTCGATGTGTATCTCACACACGTTTCGTAGCCTCGGCAATGAAAATAAACCTTACAGCGTACTATTCAAGGCTTTTTATAAGTAGGATTGAGTGCAGGACTGTTTGTTATTTATACGAATAGTGCATATATTTTAAATTTGAAAATCAAGTGTCAGTGTTACTCATGCATGCTTTTTATTGATTATTCTAAAATAATAAACCAGAAATAGCTCTTTATCCCACGGTAATAAACCAGTTTTCTTAGATAAAAAGTATCCTATAATATTTGTCTTCACATAAGCCACAAAAAAGCTAAATTTCATCTAAATTGGTCTATTGGATTCAGAGTTCTCATACTAATTTTAACCTGTGGGAACCAGCCATTTCCTGGGATAAAATATATCCTATAACAATGTTCGTGTTTTAAATACGATTATGCCGCGTTTCATATAAATCTGTCCAGTGATTTTTTCCGTGAAGCTCGGACAAACAGACATACAGAAATAGCAAAAAAAGTTTTTTGGTCTCTCACATTGTGAGAGGAGATCCTAGCCCGGTTTTGAGAGAAGTTATAGGTTGCAATGATGAATGAATGAGCACCGCTCTTGTGAAATTATCAATAGATGTATATAACTATCATTTTCGTACGATTTCTTATTTAAATGGAATGTAGGAAGTCGTTCAGTAGACAGTGCATTAAATTAAATCTCTATACTGTTTGTATTATGCTTAGGCGGTTACACTAATTCCACTTCGTCGCACGGGTAAAATTAAATTCTTCAATTCCTCGACGAGATTCTTATAAACACTTTTATAAAGCCTAAAACTTCATAAGAGTGTTCGTAGTAATTATAAAAGCATAAGCCCACATACTCGGGAGCCAGGCATTTCAAAAGACAATTCTGTGTTCTGAAGATCGGTTCGACAACGATAAAAAAATACACTTCATCACTCGTGTATACTCCAGAAAATTTTCAGAAAGGCCTAAATTAGCTATTTTTATCCAAATTACAAGTAGTTACATTTAAAAAATTCATTGTGAGATGTTAGTCCGAACCAACTTCTTATGATGTTGTAATAAGACATTTTCGCAATTCCTATTTTCTGAACCATTTTACGAATTTCTATACAAAGATGTCAAATAACAGAATTCCTAATATGAATTGCCACAGAATTGACCATTTTCGATTTCCAATGTGAATCATATTACTATTCGTCTAAAGCTCTCTTTCTAGATCAGCAGTTCAGTTTTTGCGTAAAGGAGTAAAAAATGGGTGCGAGTACTTATGTACGCGCGTGACACGCTATACTTCTTCGTCATAAATAAAAATTTAATAATAAATCAGATAATTGAATTTAAATTTATAAATTTTTAAATATTTATTATTTTCTTAATGGAATATTCACTTCTTATTTTGGTCAAAGAATTTTTATACAATTGTTTATTTATTTTAGAAATATTTATAATTTTCTAAATTTAATATTTAATAATTCCCGATAAAGGAAAATAATTGTAAATAAATAATGTTATAATGTTTACTATTTATTATGATAAATAATAATATTTTAATTTATATCAATAAATAATACGTATGCATAGTTAACTTCAGTTACATTGGATCATTTGAAATAGAATATGAGCACATTTTTTTTCATTACTTTTCCACTAATATTGTTTACTAAATATTTATTTACTAAATATAATTTATTAGCACATAGATCATTCACACTTGCTTGCTTTTATTTTCATATAAAACACGTGTTGTACATAAATACTACAAACTAGCTATACCCGCAGCTTCACTTACACATACATTGTTTTTTTATTACCAGGGTACCAAAAATCCCATACAAACTTTCATCCCGTATCCAAAAGGAACCCTGGTATAATTAGGGATGAAAAGTATCCTAAATGCTAAGTATTGCTCGAGATTTTAAGTCATTTCAGAGTCACATGATACGAATACGGATACGGAGAAAACAAAAAAAAGTTTTTATCGTTGATTTATTTCAGAAAACTAGAAACAACTACAACGTCATCAACAACGTCATTATTGTTTTAATAAATTACATATACCTAAGTTCTCAACAAATATTGTCTGTTAAAAGCTGTGGCGCGAGACAAACTCGTGGCTTCGGATACACGCAATCACCAATCTTTGTGACGATTCACAAAACCGTAGAACCAATCATCCTATTCAACTCATTTTGTCGTTATTTACTATTTTCAGAAGCATATTGAAATGTAAGATCTCGTACATTCTTCGGAGTTAATCCGTGGTACAATTTACTGGCCATTATTAAATAACTAACAAGTTCTGTCTCTTCAATTGATGAAAAAAATTGTGACTAGGGATAGTTTGGAAGGTAGTCAATATTTTCATTCGTAACATTTTTCTTTTTTTTTAACATATGTTTTCAGTGTCATAATTCCTATCCCATACTCTGTACGACGATACGAATACTCTTACCCCCTATTACATCATTAACATCCAATTCCAAGGTTTCCTTATCGATCGGTATTCTTGTCCTTGCACCTTCTTTTGTTTTATATACTCTAGGCATGTTGAATCCTGAAATTATTTAATAATAAACATTAGAGAACACTTGACCGGTGGGATCATATCTCTGTCAAGAGAGTGTACCTGTGCTATGTGGGAGTTTTAAAAAAAAAATTATAACTGTTATCATTTTTTTATGAAACAGGCATTGAAACACAAATATTGACGTTTAAAAGTGATACTTATCCAAAATAAGTTTACTGACCAATTATTTAATCAAAATAAAACCTTAGGAATAATATTTTCCTACAACCTGAAACACACAATCATTTGCCGTGTGCTCAGAACGTACCATAAACTACAAATGTTGCCACTCTTAACTTATGTACTTTTCGCAAAACTTCTGTAAATCTTCTGTATCTAGTCTTCGGTAAGGAATCAAGTGTCCCCAATTTCCCTATACAAGGAACTACCCTCGCTTCGCTTCTTTCACGTCAGATTTTTCATTCGACTTCTTTTATACGCAAATTTTGTTACAAAACAATTTTAAATTCCAATATAATATAAAACTCATTTCTAAAATTATATTGTGGGTACATATTGAAGTAAAATTATCAAACTCGGTCCAGTAGCTTTTATGAGTTGATCTTTTACAAAACTTTCCTGTTTATAATATAATATCATGTTTATAATCTCGTAACCATACTTTCCTGTTTATAATATTACTATGGATGAGCAAACTGCAAGACTTTACACTATTAGACATTAAAGAAACCAAGACATTCTAGGAATATCTAGAAACTTTAAATACTTAGGTACAGCATCGACAATAATATTAAACAAAATATGGTAAAATAATGGATGAAAGGTCATTATATTCTGTATTTCAGCAAATAAAACATTTTTCAGATACCTAAATATACATTTATTTAGAGAGGCCAATCAAAAACTATTGCAAAACAGGAAATAGATAAAGATATCCTTTAAAGATAGATTATTCACGAACAGGAGGTATCTACTTAGTGTAACATCAGAGTCGGCTTGTGCCTTCATAAAATAATTAACATTATCATAATATACTGAATCTCTTATTGTTATACAGAATCCTAATTTAAAATGTAATTTTCTAATTTACAATAAAAAATACTAAAAGCAATAAAAATGCAACAAACATCGAGATGGATTATATTTGGGCTAAAAAAACTAACGAAATCAAAGACAAATCAAATTATACACTGATAAGGAGGCACATTGTTTTACGAATCTATAATCTTCAAAATAATTTCTAGAACAATATGGACTAATGTCTAACAAAGCACCGTAGTGGATGCATTTGTATCCTTATAATTATTACAACAAACAATTACGTCTTCTTTGCTACATAAATATGTATTAGTATTTATTCCAATATTCACATTTTTCCACTTTTCGATTTATTTCTTGACTTATCTAACGTCGTTGTTAATTCAAATTCACCCAAAGTCCACCTCACCTGAAATAAAATAAAATTTATATTATGTAACGAAATCTTTATAGCTCACTATTTTGCTCGCAGCTTCGCCTGCGCGGTATGTTTATAAAAAGTAGGCTACGTTATTCCTGGCTATAATCTAACCACGTTCCAAATTTAATTCCGTTCTGAACTTTTTGTGTGAAGGATAACATACATCGATCCATCCTCACAAATTTTCACATTTTTAATATTACTAGCTTCCGCCCGCGTTCAGGTTCAATTAGACAGTAAAATCTCCATTTACAAACAATGTGATAAATGAAAAACTACTCTACCGATTTTGTGTAAACTTCACATAAACCATCTACTAAATAGCCCGAACAAAGCCTAAACATTTGGTTTGGATAGGTGAGCCCATTCTTGAGTTATAAAATTACAACGAAAAGTG
>DWJZ01004988.1:0-14652 GCA_018249125.1 Asbolis capucinus
CGTATGATCTTTATCCTTTTAGTAACTTAAAGACTCTAGACTGAGATACATTTTTACTTCTAAAGAATTACATAGAGATAATTCTCTATAGCAAAAATGTGCTTATGATTTAATTTATAAATCTTGTTTATAATAATAGAGACTAAACATAAAGATAAAATTATTTTCAAGGGGTTTTAAGAATACGCATTATTTCAAGAATAACGCCATCTTACAGGGACTGATGGAACTTCTAACAAGAGAAGCGTCTCAGGACGAACCAAAGAAACCAAATGTAAAATATTTCAGTGTAGATGTGTTTCGCCAATGTTATCTTGTGTTAGTATCTTGTATGATATTTATAGTATATTGCATAATATCTATATTTTTATTATTTACTATGTACTAATACTCTAATGGCCTAGAACAATTTTTCTTAATTTTACTAATATACTGGAGGTAGTTTTCACTACTGTATTATACTTTGTACGTATTAGTTATTACTTTTGCATGAAATGTTGTGGTTATTAAAATTTAGAGTGATTTATAAATCAAAAGTGGAGCAGTGGAGCCAACATACTGATTTATTTTTGAATTTTGTAAATAAAATAAACAAAACTTTAAAATAACAAATATATTGATATTTATAATATTTTTATCTATTTTAATTACTCATACACAAATTACACGGCATTCTAGGCCGACTGGTAAATAAAAAAAAATGTTGCCCTTAAAACTGTTAGTACGACTTCATAGTAGCAATATCTACATTTTTAAATGTTTATTCAAAGCGTTGAAAAATTAACAACAGAATAAAAAAATTAATTATAAGTTAGCAGGAGGAAAATGTTCATTTAGTTATTGTTAGTTAGTGCCTCTGGCTGAATGCGTTTTGAGTACAGTAAGCGCATCTGATACAAACGGTTCCCAAGGAGATTTCTGCTCCATTAGTCATCAAAGGCAGACCTTATATGAGAAATAAGTATGGTATGAAAAATGTAATTTTGTTTTTTAATCGTATAGGAGATTGTATGGAGCTGCTTAAGCATTTTTTTTAACTCCGCTTTATTTTTGGCCAATATGCGATAGGGCAACCTTTGCAACCAGGAAACCAGTAAAGGTGAAATAACCTGGAACATGCTTTAACCTATTAATTCCCCATTACTGAGTACCGTTCTCTACTCGTAACTGAGGAGGCCCAGAGCACCCCCCACGCTGCTCCAAGGTGGTGGCGGATGTTTATTAGTAATATTAGCTATATATTAACAGTGATTTGTTCTTAACAATATATTTTTTATAGGCTTGATCGTATGGAATTGGCCAAACTCAATGGAGTTCAATAATTCCATCTTTACCTTAAAATACTCTTATCTTATTAACTTCACCTACTCAAAATAGTTTTCTTTTAACTTAATTTTACGTATGATATATATTTAATGAATGTTGGCTTTTACAAACTTTGTAAATTATTATAAATTTATAATGAAAATAAAAACATATAAATATTTGGACAACTCACACACGGCCATCTGATCCCAAACTAAGCGTTTGCTTGTTGTATGGTGATCAGACAACTGTTAAACATGTATATATAATTATATATATACTTATATAGATATTTACACCCAGAACAAACCGGCTCATCACAGAAAAGTTAGACCTGGATGGGAATCGAACTCACGACCTTCGGCGTTCTAGCCAGGTTCACTAAACACTAGACCAACCTGCCTGTCAAGAAAGGATTAAATTGAATTCAAATTCCTTACGTCCAAACAGTAACGACGAATTCCGTCATAAGAAACCGATCACATTAAACCATAATGTAATAATACTAAAACTTTTAATAGATTTAAACAATACATAACAGCCGGGGGTCATTTCTTTGTTAAATTAAAAAATAACTGCTAACGTGAGGTGTTAAAAGGAACCGCTCAAGTTTACGATGCATTGCCAATTTGGTACGCAATGAATGATTTCTTTACGCACTTATATAGGAAATAATATTTTCTGTAAGTAGCCAAGTTTCGTGTTTCGGATAATTCAATATCATTGATGTTAAACCTCATCTTTGTGCATCACAATAATTAAGAACTAAATTTTTAGTAATATAATACTTTTAAAAATGTTAAAATTTACATAAAATTATGGCTTTAAAATGTAGAATATAAAATACAAACGTTTAATTATACGTTTAAATTGTATATAAATAAATATAAATTCCAATTATATCGAATTATAAGTATATATTGTGATATATAATACTGCAAATTAATCGATACAAATCTATTTACACTAACAAAGGAAGTAAGTAAAGAAAAAGCTGACATCTTCTGACAAAAGATACTTTATAACGACATCATTTATTTCTAATATATTCGTTCACGGTCCTCATTACACTATAAATCGGCTTAACTGACTGCTACAAAACCCACAAAATAAAATATCCTTTTAATGGACATCTAGCTATAAATTGTCCTTAATAACACAAATATTCTGTTGCCCGAAATGGTTCTGACAAAAAAGCGTTCACTTTTCAATTTTTACGACATAAGTATTCGGTCCTAAAAAAGTGCTGCCCTTTGGGCGGAGAGATCCGATCAAAAGTTTGTGTCAGAAAAAGGAGTTAGTTGATATCGACCTTAGCGGGTGCTCATATTTTTTCGTTGTAGTGGACGCCGAGTATTTTTTTAATAATTCCGAATGACAGATGAAGATGACCGAGTTTGAGTGCGTCATAGTGTCTAAGTCGATGTTGATCTACAAAAAAACTGTAGCTTACGTGGAATTAGATGCAGTTTGTTATGTCAGTTTTTATATAATAATAACTACTTTGTCAAGTTGTCCTTGTTATATTGGTTGTAATTCTTCAACTGGCTGTGAAATTCTTTCAAAATTCTGCTTCATACGATCTTAATTGAAGATAATTTGTTAATTATTACTGAACATGGTCAGTCTTAAAGATTGAGCATATCTAGATTTTACTCCACCTCGATACTCCAGTACAGACTGGAGGATATAGTGGCCAACCGTGTTTTATGTCGCTTGAAGGCCACAAACAAACTGCTATCTAACAACCGAAACCGACGGTTTTACGGTACCTCAAAAGTACAGAACTTCGTGATTTTTTCTTCGAATCCACTTCCACATCCACTGTTGTTTAACCTTACCAATTCATTACAACCAACACGCGCCGCCAGGCTAGGAGCGCTCTAATATTTACTGACATCGTCCGATATTAATAGTCGCTTCGGTAAATTAAACATTCCCTTGTACCTATTGCAGCTTCCATATATCTACCTTGGAAACAAGATTTGGTCTTGTTCGTTGCTACATTGAGATAACGTAAACGCATCCTTTGTAGAGAGGAAGATAACCGCTTTTAACAGAGTAAGTTATTTCAAATATTTGTACTTTAATTACTAACAAAGTATTGACTTCGAGAATACCAATTTATTTTGTAGTTATGCTTGTACATACCAACAAGTTTTGTTATGCAAATTTGTTAAATAAATTATACAGTAATTTTGACATAAAGTCATGCTACAAGTTTACCTAATTTATTTTGTTATTTTTCCTACAAAATTATTACTTATTGGACACTTGCTAAGTAGGCAAAATAATAAAGTTTATTTATTAATATTGTGAAAAAGAAATCTGTGATAGAACTGTGTATTACAACCTTGTGTTTCATTCTTCACCTTTTTACTAATATTATATGCGGCTCTTATGTTAGTAATAAAGAAGTTAATGAATATATTTTAAAACCCTGAGCAATGTAGATAAATGAAAAACAACAAAAAATTGTTGATGCGTTTAACATTTTTATATTTATTAAAAATATACTGATAGCGAAGATATTGTGGTAAACTTTCACGAGCACCTCATTGTTAGAAAGAATTCACTTATTTCGTATTTCACGATTCATCTGACCCTTGTTTGTAGAAAGGTCGGCGCGAGCTACATATCTGATCGAAGCTCGATCAAATCGATCGATGCCGTGAATAAACAGACGGAAAGAGGAATGAGAATTATAAACTAGTCTTTGGTGCATCGGAAAATAATAATTTTTTGATAACAGATTTAATGATCGCGATTTTAAATACTAAACTAATTATTTTTGTTATTTCATTGTCTATGGTCATGAATGCATTAAAACAGTTTTCAGTTGCTCATAGATTCCAGAGAGTTCCGTTATTTGACTTACAGCTACGAATGCAATGTATCGTTTGACAAAAAAAAAACTGTATATTTCTTCTAGATATTTTTTTCAAAGCAATTTTTAGACTGATGTACATATATGACTACATTTGTATTTGATATGCAGCATTTGGTATAGATAATAAAATGTAAAAGGAAATTTTAAATAATTTAACAATAACTTCAAAAATTATGATGACTCATTACTTTAAAATTAATTCATTAATATTACTATCATTGGCTCCCCACAAACTGGAGCAGCGCAGTGGAGTATGTTCTGTTTCCTTAGTCACGAGGAGTGGTTCGTGCTCCGTAACGTACCAATAATGTATTGAAGCCCATAATAATACCAGTTAGGTATCTATACGTGAGACTACTCGTCTTTTATATTTACTAGTAGTTCATTAACAATATTGATTATAAAATATTTTTTCAAAAATCATCAATCAAACTTAACAATTGGTCCCAAGTTAGGGCAGATGCTGGGAAGATCAAAAGGTTTGTTAGTAAAAAATCTCCTCGAAGTTATAATAAACAAACAAGGTGTTAATACAAACGATAAGGATCGAGAATAACTCACCCCCTTATAAAATATTGATATTTAATAGTCACATCACAGGCTGTGTAATGCAGGCAGCTCTACTGGCATAGCTTTGGCATACCAGATTACCACATCAAGTATTCCCTTTAGGGTGAACGTTCAAAGGAAATCGACTCATAAAACGATACCAACTAAGCACAAAATAGCGTGATATATTCCTTGTAACCGAATGCAGGTGGTGTCGGATCACAACGTTTATCTTTACTATCGCATCTTCAAATATTAAACTTTTACTTTTATAGCACATTAAAATGCAAGTTGTGTAAGTAACGGACACCCAATAAAATTCCCAAAAGGGTTTTTTGGCACTCAATTTGGGAATTTTTGACGCACAGGTGGCTCGCATACATTGTTAATGTCCATTTAATTTTCGCGTGTGTAATTTCACCGTCCAGTATCGATTACAGGTAATTTTAAATTAAGTAATTAACGAATGTTTTGTCGAAGATGTTAATTTGTTATTGTAAAGTAGGATCTGCAAATAAATTAAATTTAATCAATTGAGGTTTATGTGGGTCTTTGAACAATATAGATTACATGTCTTTCGTGATGGAATTTCGATGCATTGTTTCATTAATTAATTTTGTCTGCTATATTAACATCAATTTATTAGGATTTAAATATAAAATATACATTTAACATTAAAAGTATATTTGTAACGATTCTGATGCGTTCGTAGCCCAGCGGCTTGTTTCGATTAAAAGCACTCGATAAAGTTAAGCAACAGCGAGCACGTTCGGTAAGAGGATGAGTGACCGTTAGTGGCAAAAATTTCATGAGCACGAGCGCTTCCGTGCTTCGGTACATGTACAGCTATTCAATCAGTCCTAATTATAACCGTTAAAAAGCAACCATTAAGCAAGCAAGGAAGTCGGAGGCCTTCGAGTGGCATAAAAACAGCCGGCTCTTGGGTCACCACTAACTACTTAGCAAATCAATTGGAGCAGCGTGGTGGAGTATGCTCTAGGCTTCCTCAGTATGAAAGAGACCCGTGTTCAATAGCGGGCCATCAAGCGTGAAGCCGTTATAATTCTGATGTCTATGTTATAATAGCCAATATATATATAGGTGTCAGCCTAACCGTATTGAAAGTACAATACAAGATGAAGCTAAGTGATACGTATCACACTAGTATACCCGACAAAAATGATTTAATATTTCGGTGTTTTTACCATGTGGGTTTTATTTAAGGAACTCTAAAAAGCATTACAGGTATACCCAGAAGGAATGAATTTATTTATTCAGTTTATTTATTCAGCTTCAAAGATTTCTATGAACTGTTTTTGACGTAAGTTTATACTATGTCAAAATAGTTAACAAATAAGGTATAAATAGCATTCTTGATACAGTATCGCGTCCAGATACTAAAAAAAGATCCAGATTATAAAATGATCCAGGCTTTTTCAAAGCACAATAAACTGTACCACCTATTATTAAGGTTTTTTAAGCCATAAATAGATAAACTTCAAGCATAACATACAACTTAAAGCGTTCATAACCCGCTAGTCAATTACGTAATTTGCTAATTACGATTACGAAAATTTGGCGATAATTGCTCGTGGATCGCAAATTCGTATTACGTATCAGCGACAATCGTGCTATTTCATTGATATTGGCGTTATTCATGGCAAAAAGTGTACAGTATTAATCAGCGAGCGTTGAACAAGCGTTCTCGTCATAGGATGTTTTTTGACACATAATAATAGTTATTGCTGATCGTTCGCTGCCTGCTCGCTGTTCGCAAATTTTAGATATATTAATACGCGAAGCAAAACCTTTGTACCAATTTCTAAGAAAATTACGCACATGGAAGAATATGAATTTTGGTAGAGTTAAAGTTTCCACAGAAGAGTGATTTTAGCTGATTTATATAAACAAGCGCTGAAATACATAAAAAAAATTATTTAAATATTTTGAAACAAGCTTTAATTATGGAGCCATAATATTTAGAAATACACAAAATTTCATAATTGTATTGTTAACCGTTGAGGGATTTCATAGTCTGGAGACATTCCTGAATATATGTAGATCAGCTCATATTTGTTATAAAAATGCAATGTCATAAGGACGGCAGTTTGTGCAAAATTTCAGGTCCATAGTATAAGAGGTAATGGGTCTAATTAAGATTTGACCCGTAATAATAAATATTCAAATATAATAACATACAGATATAGGAATATACGAACAAACACTGCAAGTTAAATAAAAGCTTGTAATTACAAAATTAAAATATTTGACATAGTACAATGCATTAGACATACAACGACGCTTGACGCCGCGCAATGTCAGTACTGCGAATGACAATTTATATTTAAACTAGCTGACCCGGGAAACGTTATTTCTATAATTTCTAATAATGAAATTATTAAAAATACTATTAAAAATAGGGGTTGGTTACAGAAGGTTGGAAATTTTGGGGTTGTATATATTGTTTAATGCCATAAAAAATTATAAAAAAAAAAAAATATTGTCCGAAAATTTTAAAAGTATGTTTTGGGTTGGACAACCCTTATAACTTAGGGGTTTGAAAAAAATTGATTGTAGCTGAATCTCAGACCTACTAAATACGCAAATAAAATGTCATAAAAATCTGTCAAGCCGCTTGGGACGAGTATGTTAAGTAACAACACGAGAATTTTATATATAAGACTTATTTACAGTTAAATTTTAACCGCTGCGATCATCTCTAGCAGAAATAGAGCTTACTCTTAGACGCAGTTTAAAAATATTGATGTTCAACTAAAACCTAATAGTCTGACACGTCCTTTGTTACACTCATATAAGTAAACAATACAAACCGCTCAATACATTTGATGTAAACATTTCCGAACAATAGACTACGACGCAAACTGACACTAGTTTACATTTAAATTAATAGAGGAGCTGAATACAATAGTGTCTATTTATCAAACAAAGTCTAGCTTGCATTGTGATTTTCTAGTTAATTTATTGTTATGATAGATATTTTTAATAGTCTAACCTGGCGCTGATGATCTGTGATTGTATGGAGGAACATGTACCGCTGGAGCCGTTTTCGTCTTGCATTCGATAAGGCTACGAATTGTACTATTTTACTAATTTATTTTAACTGAGGTTTATGTTATTGTTATAGAAAAATTATGAATTAGATAAAATAGATATAAAATTAATAACAATCCTAATTCAATAAAAAAATTAATGTCTACCATGGCAACGTTTGCTTTATTTTATAATAATTTATTTTATTAAATTATCTAAAATATTGCCTAATTAATTGATTATTAAATTGAGACATTTTAATTGTTTAGTTTTGAAATTTTTAGAATTTGTTATAATGTTATTTTTATTTCAGAATATTTATAATATAGAATTTATATTCAGAAAATTTTCGATGACTTGATAATTCTCATCTTATAGGAAGCATATTGACAGCAAAGAGATAAATAAAAATTTAAAAAATTAAAAAAAAATTATGAATTTGGGACCGAACTTCTTCATATGTACTTCACACACCGTCGACGATATAGCAAATTGGTAATTTTGAAGTGTAAGAGTCTTATGAAAATTCGTTGTTTTAATGTGATTATTCTTTAAATTGAAAGGGCACAGTGAAATAATATTTTTCGAGACTTTATTATAACACTGAATTTATTATAACAAGACAAGTTCCATTTTAATGCGTAAATATTACCTAAAATATTAACGCAACTCAAGATACTCGTTTGTAAAACTCAAAAAACAACGTTGTCTATATTTCTGTAGAAATCATTATTTATACAAGGATGGTATTTAAAAAAACATTAACTGCTGCATATAAAGTAATTAGTGAGGTCTATACGTTCGGCAAATGAAGGGTTGTAAAAGCTTGGAGCAAAAAGGTAAAGGTAAAAAAGGGAAAAAAGGTAAAAATCACGTTTCGACCGAGCGCCCACCAACACAGTGGGTGGACTTCACGTGTCAATCATCGGTGCTCTTACCTTGTATTACAATCTATGCAACAATTTACACGTTATTAAATACAAACCATTTTCGACCTTATTGTCATGAGCCTAAAGATTACGTGAAGTGTTCCTTAAAACGGATCAGCAGCGTAGTATGTGTTATTTGCATAAGTATCTATTATTTATATTGAAATTAAAAAGTTTTTGTATGTAGTTTAATTCAAATAATGTTGGTTTTCGAATAGGAAGTAATAAAGACAGGTGAAAAGAATAGGAATATGTGTAAAGCGGACAAAATCAATTACTTTGGTGTTGCGGATTGTTCTTGGTTATTGGTTTAAAATGGTTACTTTTGGGGGTCGGTCTGTTCTTTAGTCGTACTTGAGACATTACTATCAGAATTTGCATGCGACAAAAATATTCAAGGTTTCAAAATGTAATATTCTACATATCATAAGCTGCATTCTTTCTGAACTAGTCGTTCTGGTCTCCTCACACAATTTGAGGGGTACAGGTTGCGACTTTGTAGACTTCCCACACCTTCAATAACTTTGTGGAGTACCGTCGGGAGTACAGGTTTCTTTACTAATACACGTGATAATAAATTCCTGATACGCACATTTTAAACATTACAGACGCGCGCCGCACGATTTCAACCCAGTACCTCCCGTTAGAGAATTCAACGTTCACACCACTAGACTATCACTGCTTTAATTAAATAAATAAATAATAATATATAATAAATTTTGTTGGACAACTCACACACGGCCATCTGACCCGAAACTAAGCGTTGGCTTTTACTATGGTGATCGGATAACTGATAAACATACATATGTATGTATATATTTTTAAATACATACTTTTATAAATATTTTCACCCAAATACAATCTACATATTTAGGAACTAAAGAATCTGCCCCCACTTCGCTCCGGAAGAACCAGTTACCAGAAAAAAGTAGTTATTGTTACATAACTGTAACAGTTTGACATATGGTGTCGCGGACTTATTCTTAGATACTGATGTCTTGTATAAAATTTAAGTACATCATTTTACTCTAATCTTAATAATTTCCGCAATGTACGCGATGTTCCTTTCGAACCGAATCTTTCCTCTTTGTAATAATAGTATAGAAAATGATAATATAAATAATTACAATTATTATAATCAAATCTCTTAAGGACTCACAGCAGCACGTTCATTACTCAAGATTAGGTACTTCGTCTCGGTTCCTGATAACATTTTGATAATGACATGACTCACATCCCGAGTGTGGTAGCACATTCACCTTACTTATCCAGGTTAATGTGTGAAATCAAATAAGTAAATTAATATTAATGGTAAATAAATAACATGAGTATCCTTTCAAACGTAAGACTTTAAATTACGAACGTATTTTTTTTATAGAAAACACAGTAGAGAGTAAATCTTAAGCGAAAACTTTCGCCGTATATATAGGAAAACTTTATAGATATAACCAAAGTATCATGCAACTCTATTATGTATTTATTTTTCTTAAATTTACGTTCCGTTACGTTAAGTTCCGTTATTCTTAAGCGCAATAAATCTATTATCTTTTATTATAAGTATGGGAGGAGACATGGATGTATAAAACGTACATATGTATGAAATGAATGAACTTTAGCATAGATATATGTAAATTATAGAAATGTAATAAATCTTAGGTACCTATTATTATAAGTTTGGGAAGAGAGATGGATGTAAAAAACGTACATATGTATGAAATGAATGAACTTAAACATAGATATATGTAAATTATAGAAATGTAATAAATCTTAGGTACCAATTATTATAAGTTTGGGAAGAGAGATGGATGTATAAAACGTACATATGTATGAAATGAATGAACTTTAACATAGATATATGTAAATTACAGATATGTAATAAATCTTAGGTACTTATTATTATAAGTTTGGGAGGAGAGATGGATGTATAAAACGTATGTATGAAATGAGTGAACTTTAGCATAGATATAAATTAAAACAGTCCTAATAACACAAAGGTTACTTTTTATTATCGTACCTCTCACGCGAACGAAACTGTGGACTGAAACTACTAATGTATATTTTGAGTAAATATTGCGTATTTTTTCACATCTTAATCGGGTAAGATTATTGATATTTTTTGCTTGTTTTTTTGACATGCTACATAAATAATATCTATGGGATTACTCTGATTTGAAATCAGTTTTAAAAGAAACGTTTTGAATCATCAAATTATTGTATTTTTCAACATCATTTTTCATCATAGATTAAAACAACTATGTATATCACGATTTACAAGTAAACGCGTTTGAGTCCAGAACATCAAATTACATCGACAACTCGTGACAAGAGGTCTCCTTTCTTCTCTATTTGTTTAAGACGGAGTTAGGTGCATTAACTTGAAGTGGCCGAGTCTTCTCACGAGCACTCGATTGTTCCGCAGCCTTTTAACGTTCTGGGTATCGGGTCCCGACCCTGTTTATACCATAAAATAGGTCCGAGGATTAAGATTTGTATCCATTGACCGGTTGGCGATTTCAACATAATATCGATTTTGTTAAAATACTTGATGTTATCTGTATTAAGATACCAAACAACCTAAGACTTTAAAATCATCAATTATTTTTTATAACATGGTTGATTTCAATTATACAAAAGTCTATATTTCCGTATTTTATACTTATCATTCTTTTATTTAGCAGTATCACGTGTAATATAACGAATAATAATATTTCGAATAATCCACTAAATAACACATTATTCGTCCAATAAAACTGTTTCAACTTTAAAAAAAAAAACGAATGGGGGGTGGGGATTTCCTTAATTAACGTATCTTTTTTATTTTTGAACCGATTACAAAGGAATGAAAAGACAATACATGGATGGAAACATCCAAATCGGGTAAGCCTTCCTGTCATTAGCACACACAAAAGCACAAATACACAGACAAACAGAAAAAAAATATAAAAATTAATTGCTTTGGATTCTGTTTAGTAATAGTTTATCCCAAATATGTTCCATGTTGATAGCAGAGTCTGTTTTATTGTAATATTATTTATTGATATTGACAACGATAAGTTTAGCTGAGAAAGTTGTCTATGGAGACAAATCTATAAAGTTACCTTCTTGACGCAGACGAGCTATCAGAGTTTATTATGTCCTAGCGTCGAAATGTACAAATGGATTTCTTATCGATTTATCTATCTTACAATTTGTAATCTCTCTCTATTAAAAAATCGTCTAAGAATGTTGGCTATTCTGGAAAGAGCTTGTTCATGAAATTCAAAATTTTATCGGGGGATTAAAATGTTAGAAAAAAGAATAAAACAGGACTCAGTTTTATCTATTTCTCAATTACTTAATTTTATACAAAAGGAAAATATTTACGGGTTAAAACTCGGCTTAAGAGTTCATAAAAAAAAATTCAGTGAACAGTACAATGTCGCAATATATTTTTATTTATTAGATTAATGAATCTATTATAACAGAAACGTTTGATTTATTTATTGAGACCTTTTCTGAAATAAGAAAATAAGTAGCTAAGAAATTAAACAGGTATTACAATAGAAAACAATGATTCGTAAAAGTATCATGCACAAACACAGAGCTATTCCTATTTTATTAGAATGTACGATTCGTTTCGCCTTCACTCCAGCGAAAGTTCAGCTTCTCCGAAGAGGTCGTACGGTGATATCGTTTGAACTTGAATGTCAAATCAATTTGATACGTTATTCTCTCATGTAACAATAGCATCCTATGAATTCCGTCAATACTGTTATACACATATTTTACTATTTTGAAGTTTTGTATTTTTGCCTCGTTTTTTCTCTTTCCCTAGTGTAGGTAACGCTGTCTCGTCACTACACCGCTTACGTTCGAGAGACATTACATTACCTAAAATATAATTATATAGAATATTGTCTTACATTATATTGTATATCATAATTATACCTTGTACATTATCATTATACCTTGACTAGTAGGACTCAGAGGTCGCCATACGATACCGTCTGAACTTGAATGTCAGCGCGATTTGATACGACTGCGACGTCTCTCGCGACACGCCATTTCCTCTATAAACTATTATTCATATCACTCGATACTTGTTATTATGTAATTAGATCCACCTTATAACTAGGAAGTTCGTTTAATAGAAACAGTTCTGTCACGTTTTCAATGAAATGAAAAGATCTGTATATAGTACCATATTACAATAAATTCCCAGTATTACCATATAATACTAGGTGATCAGATAACTTAAGTGACATCGTCAAGTCAAGCTAAGCAAATTAAAAATTCATCAGGCTATTTTTCCATTCAAACTTTTAGAAAATCTTCGGGCAATATCTTGCAATTAGCACTGTAAGATTCGGTGGAACACTGATCAGGTGATCATTCAGTTCATTAACACGTGAAATGACTCACAATGTTTAATGTTTTTCTTTGATTAATTGCATTGAACTCAGGGATTGATGATATATTTAGCTTTGTCTTCGGTAACTATCTCATTGTTTGAGCTAATTACAAAATTCATTTAGATCGAATTTTCTACAACTTCATCCTTTTGATGACCAAGTAACCATCATACATAAATATTACTTTAAAATATTAAAACAATTATTTTGTCTACATCCGAATAAAAACAAATATCGAAGATTTGTAATCTGGTTTTTTTGTAATCCCTGAAACACTAAAGACCATAAGTCTGTTACCACTGTCATAATACGTGAAAATGAATATAAGAAAAAGTACTTTACGAGGCTTTCAGTTTAAAAGTGTATTATTATTTTTGACACGTGAATGACACGTAACCGTCCAACCTCATAAAATCAAACTGTCACTCAGTTTTCTCATTACAAACACCTCAGACATTGTAACTAATTACTTACAAGGCATCTTAATATCCCGATTCGATTAAGATAATTTGGAAGGCAGATCAATGAAGCTTTAAACACAGGCCGACATTCAAATGTCCGAAAATTATTGATGGACGTCGCGAAAAAAGAGCTAAGAAATCCATCGCAAAGACTGCAATGAACCTGCAATAAAAATTATTAATACCCATTCAAACGAAATATCCAAAGCCGCTACGCTTTACCCGGCGAGCGCCAAGCCTAAACAACTAAAGTAGGCTCAATCACCTTGGACATAAAATTCAAAATTGTACTTCAATTTGAAAATAAAGAGTTCGAATGAGTGGAATTTAATATTCGTATTTGAGCCGAGTCCGCGATCCAAGTGGGAGTGGTTCGTTGTTCGTGCCTCACCGGAAAGATTTATATTACATGCAGTTTCGTATACCGGTGATCTGAAATTGTCGAGGCCTCAAGACGATAGCCGCGACCATTGTGGCCCACGCCCATTGCGCTTAAACGACTATTCAATATTCTTGAATGAACGATTGCTTTTTGATATTATAATTCGGGCGGACAACGATCATCGCAGTCTTGCTAACGTTAAGAAAAAAGTTGTAAAGCGATACGACCCGGTGTTTAAGAAGGTTTTGCAAAGTGAGGATAATGGCTTCGTTCGTGAGAATACCTGTTAATTACAGAACTAAATTGAAAGACGATAATACTACTTACCTGTCGGGCTATAGATATCACGTTTTCTATTCAAGCACGTTGTATCGTGTTTACACGAGCCCTAGGCGTATCTTATGCAATTATTTATGCAACTACATATTATATTCTTGATCATATTATTTACAAATATTTCAGAGTCTCAACAAATGTTTTACGTTATGGTATAATAATAGCTTTTTTGTCATTTTGTGTATATTTCTTAACTCTTAATAATTTGGTATGTAGTTATAAATAAATATCTTTGACAACTCATACACGGTCATCTGACCCTAAACTAAGCGTTAGTTTGTACTACGATGATCAGACAACTGATAAACATACATATATATTTTTAAATACGTACTTATATAGATATTTACAAGCAGAC
>DWJZ01004989.1:0-14650 GCA_018249125.1 Asbolis capucinus
GAAAGGTTGTGAACTCCTTCATAAAATTAAGGATGTCAGAGTACGCATGTGTGAATGATGTTGTGTTGTAATTTTTTTGTGTGACTGGTATAACTATTTTTATTAGTTGTTTGTACTTGGTCTTTGATCAATACTTAGTTTCATAACTAATTCGCAAAAATATAATGAGTATTTTAGTGGAATAACCCTCATTTATTTTATTATTAAACAAAAGGTTATTTATGGTTTGTTTACATTTATTCTGGAGCAAAGTTGCACCAAGCATAGATTAGGATTTAAATATAACAAGCTACTAATCTGCTTTTTACAACAGTTTAAAATTAACTCCAAAAACAAAACAAAAAACAATTTCAGATCCCCGATGCCTTAGGGACGTTATGTGAAACAATCCACATTGCACTGGTTTGCATGGGGAAGTGCACCAGAATAATAACACCAATGATTAAATCTCTTATACACCAACGCCAGAATCCAATCCACTTTCACATGGTTGTGGATTCTGGGTCACAACATATTATAAGTGAACTTTTTGATACATGGGATTTGCCAGATGGTAAGTAAACAATTTTTATCAAGTCGTTTAACCAGCTGATTGTAAGTAACCACCACTATTTGTAATACCAGGGTCTGATATGGCATTGGCGGTCAAGCATGGACCCCATATAATAGTTTTAAGGGCTCATCAAACATCAGGGCACGGAATTTCCATTCAATGCCATAATTTAGATACATGTGACAGGAAATGGTTAAAACAAACTGTGTTTGACTAGAAGTTTTCGTTGAGTTTACTCACCTTGTACATTGTTTATCACATGCTGTATTTTATTTACTTGTTAATTTATTTAACTGTTTAATTATATGTATAACTCTTTGTAATAAATTTTTACGATACCATACTTAACATGCTAAACAGGTATACTTACTGCTATATTATGATCATAAATCCAAAAATATGTTGAAATGATATTTATCTTTATTCAACTTTATTTTGAAATAGCATTATTTTTGTCGCTGGTGTCGTAGGCAACCTAACAGTCATGGCCAGAGAATAAATATTTATCTGTCATTTAAATGCCTGCCTTGTCCGAGAATACAGATGCATCAGGATACATTGCTTTCACAGAAAAACCTACTAACTATGCTACAGATTTGTGGAAATTCATATTTTGAATTTTCATATTATAAATACTCTATAATAAAGTTAAAATATTTTATAATTTTTTTTTCAGTTAAATACACATGTTACAATGCACAGAGTAGACTTTCACAAGTGAGATGGATTCCTAACAGTCATTATTCTGGTATCTATGCAATGGTGAAGCTTTTATTTCCGAGTATACTACCAGAAACTCTTAAACAAGTAATTGTGTTAGACTCTGACTTGACATTCCTGTGTGATGTGGCTGAGCTGTGGGCTTTGTTTAGAAATATGACTGATGAACAGGTAAGAAAAAAACAAATTTTATAGTCATTAATCGATAATATATTTTTTTTACCTGGAATAAATTAATTCTTGACACAGATCCCACCTGATGGTAAGTGGTGATAATGTCTAAGATATTGGGTGCACTAACTTAGCAAATACTTATTCACTTTTCTCTTGAAGGCTTCTACATCATATGTGGGCTAGAACACCAACACAGTCAGGTTATTCCATTCTTTTGCTGTATGGATAAAGAAAGATGTTGAGAACTGTGATATTATATAAGTTACAGGAAATTGTACATTTTGCTCTCCATATAAGACAATCTGCACAATAGTTTTGGGTTCCATGTACAAAAGGTAAAAGAAGAACCCTTTTACTAAGACTGATGTCTGGACTGGATTTCATAAGCCATTTTATCTTGTAATTGGTGCCTATAATGATTTTTTTGTCAAAAAACATAAAAGTGTGAAAATGGATATATACTGAGAAGTTGATATGATTTTATTAATTACACCAATTACATTAATCAATTTAATGGTATAAACATTTAAATTATATCATTACCTTATTACAGTTCATCGGCCTAGTAGAAAACGAAAGTGACTGGTACTTCCACACAACGAAACGGTGGCCAGCTTTAGGCAGAGGCTACAATACAGGGGTGATGCTACTAGACTTACAAAAAATGAGGACCAATACTGACTGGACAAATCTTTGGCTGGATGCAGTAAATACTAATATTGATAGGCTCAAACAAACAACACTGGCTGACCAGGATGTTATTAACGCTATCATAAAATCGAACCCTAATATACTGTTCATTCTGAGCTGCCAGTACAATGTACAAATGTCAACGAAAACACTGGCCAAGAATTGTTACGAAGAAGACCGGAATAATGTTAAGGTATGTACTCAAGACTTGGGTCGAATGTAGTTGATTGGCAAAGATAAGCAAAGGCACGTCCATTACGTCTTAAAGTTGATGAGTAGTAGAGTAATGTAAAACCAAAGGTTTTATAATTTAGTGATTACTAGCTTCCGACCGCGACTTCGTCCGCGTGGACTGAAAAAAAGCTCAATTGGACAGTAAAATCCCCATTTACAAATACAAATAATGTGATAAATGAAGAATCACTTTAACGATTTTGTGCAAACTTCACATAAACCATCTATTAAATAGTCCGAACAAAGCCTAAACATTTGGTTTGGATAGGTGAGCCCATACTTGAGTTATAAAATTACAAAAATAAGTTGTATTGATTTATATATATAGGTTAAATATATGTATAGTTGTTTGGGAAGTTTTATTTATGGGCCTTAGTCACCGGATAGAAATGAATAATTAAAAATTAAATTATATTCACGTGGACGGAATTATGATTTTGTACATGATCCATTATTTAATTGATTGTTGACTAAAATATAATTTATCATTTATTTTGTAATTATACTCTACGACTACGTGTTTCATTTCGACATTTATTAATTAATAATTAATTTTACATAGACATTCTTTATTTTCCTTATTCATTTTTCTTATAACATTTTATAATCCTTAAATATATTCAAAGTGATTGAATTGGGAAGAAAGTAAACATCTGCCATATTGAAAAGAAAATATTGTTTTCAGTCAATTGATTTCAATCTATCACTGTTTTTGTCTTCTTTATTACAATAAACCGCCTTGCTGATATAAAACCCTGGTATAGTTTAATTTAGTTAAATAGTTTTGCTCTTGCATTTTCATAATTTGTAGAATTTTATTGATAACTGTAACCAGTTTAAAGCTGTAATCTATTCAAATTGAGTACATTATTGTGTTATTGTTATCATTATATTTTACTGAATTAATAAAATAATGTAACAAGTACTTAGTTATATTAAAATATACTTTTCTATCTGCATAAAACAAGTTTCTAGTATTTTCCAAAAATATATTGCATTAATTAATTACTATTAAACGAATGTGATGGATCTACAAATCTTTAAACAGAGGTTTCTGATGTCTAAAACAAAATTGTATTCTTGATCATAACTGAATATGATAAATATTTTTGACAGGCCTGTTTGTCTAGTGGTTAGTGAACGTGACTGTCACACTGAAAGTTGTGGGTTCGATTTTTCAAACTTTTATGTGATGAGCAGGAAGCTTTGTTTTATGTGTCTGGTTGTAAAAATTTATATATAAGTATGTATTTAAAAATATATGTATATGTTTTTCAGTTTTCTGACCATCATAGTACGAGCTAATGCTTAGTTTAGGGTCAGATGGTGTGTGAGTTGTCCCGATATATATTTCATATATTTTTAAACATTTCAGCTGTTATAACTGAGATTTTAATTTGTTTGTACCGAAATCTTTTTCAGAGATTTCTGAACAAAGTGCTAAAGAAATCAGTGCTCTATTTCCTATCGTTTCAGAATCAAGGATAACCAACAACCTCACAAACAAACTTGATTTTTATATATATAGATTTAGTTTGCATAACTTTTCAGATAATTCACTGGAACTCTCCTAGTAAATACCACATCCGAATAAGGGATGCAGATTATTTCAGAAGTATACACCAGTCCTATGTCAATTTTGATGGGAATTTGCTTCGGGAAAAACTACATAGATGCTCAATGCCGGAAGTCGTTACTTATAAGGTATTTTTTAAATCTTATACAGCAATACGAGTCTAACCTTACATAAATATAGAGTACATATTTCACGGGTTCGACTCCCGGCTCGGCAAGCGTTCATTCAAATTTCTTTAATGCAGTTACTATTGTTTTAAAAATAAAAACAAGGTTTATTAAAAATATTTAAAAATACAACCTTTAATTATTATAGACCCATAATACAAAGAAACTCACAAAATATCATCACTATATTGTAAGCCATTGAGGAGTTCCCTCGCCTGAAGCCAATCCTGGTCGTGGTATCAGGTCATGCTTGTCATAAAAATGTATTGTCATCAGGATAAAAACATTATGCAAAATTTCAGCTCTGTAGTGTAAGAGGTGGTGGGTCTAATTATATACGAACATACACTACAAGTTAAATAAAAGTCTTCTTTCAGTAAATCTGTCCATCTTCAATATTTAAGGTCCAAGTGGCATAGCCGTGAAACATCCTGTATAAGCAATCCTAAAAAGTCACACCAACATTTGCAAAATTGTGAGAAAATGAAATGGATATTTTGACCCAAGAAGTCAATAAATAAAGGTTTTATTTTTGTTGAACTTAATTTGATATTATTTTAGTTCGTATCACTTGTACTTAACCTGATAGATTACTGAAAACTGTATAAATACGTACTAAATCCAATAGTTCCTGAAAAGACAATCAGATGGCGTTCATTAGTTAATGAGTGACTAGAAACTGCCCTCGCTTCGCTTCGTAAGAACCAGAAAAGGTAGTTATTGTGATATAACTGTGACAGACTTATTTGTAGATTTTGATGTCCTGTATAAAACTGTAGTACATAATTTTGCTCTGTTGTAAATAATTTCCGCAGAGTATGTTGTTTAAGGATTTTTTTGCTATTTTTTCACATATTGGGATACATTATCAAGGATTTCACACGGATCCCTGACTACTATTCTTTCTATTCTTTCGTATTCTATCGCCTATGAGGGATAATTCAGGATTCTAATGGTAAAAGAATTTTTCAAATCTGTCCAGTAGTTTGGGAGTCTGTTCGCCTCAAACTTACAAGTAATCAAATCTTTTCTGTGTATAATATTAGCACAGATTAAAAGCGTATTATTTATTTATACTATATTGATGATGTATAAGTTGGGTTTTTTTTTTGAAGAAATTTATAAGATATTGACTAATTTTAAATAACTTTACGCAAATAAATAAATTAGGAGTCCTCGCTATCCTCTGATAACATCCTTGGCAAACAGGGGGGACTGAAAATCAGCGCTGCTAAAGACCACGGCCACATATCACCATTAGCTGACCCTATTACCTACCTAAAATTATAGTTGTTTTATTTATATGTGTACTTTTGGCAAGAAACGTATTTTATTATTATTATTTTGCCTCAAAGAAGTGATCAGTAATAAAAATTAAATATATCTGTAGATAAATCACTCGGATCTCTGCCTTACGTTCCGAGCGGCGCAGCGTGTGAAGCTGCGTACGCACCTCTTCTACTTGGACTTCAGCCATCACGACCTTGACGATTTTGACGTCACCATCGTCCTGCAATTGTCTATGGACCGGTTACAGTTTCTGGAGAGGCTCGTCAAGCATTGGGAAGGTAAGTCAAAGTCAAAAATCATTTATTTCATGTAGTTATTCTCAGTACACATATGAACGTCATTTTGTTGGAAGCTACCACCGTTTCGGAAAAGTGTCATAGAAAGAAGAAACGGTAAAATATAAATATACGAAATATAAATGTTATTAAAAACGATGTAAGCGTCAATTAAAAGAAACATGAAAAAAAATATTCACCTAAAAGGAAATAAAAACTACTATAAACGAAATAAATACAGCAACAAACGAAGGAACCCCAAAAATCCGAGGTCGTCTGTACATTTTTTTCAAAAAAGTTTTTTTTTCTGAATAAAGAAAATTATTATTCCTCGTATTAATGCTGTTTTCAGTGGTGTTTATTTTTGAATGAAACACTTTCATCTTCTATTTCAAGACTTTTTCGTTATATAAGTAGCCTATGTCTTTCCTCAAGTTCTAGCCTACCTC
Source organism: Asbolis capucinus (assembly GCA_018249125.1). NCBI lineage: Eukaryota > Metazoa > Arthropoda > Insecta > Lepidoptera > Hesperiidae > Asbolis > Asbolis capucinus. The sequence goes on from DWJZ01004989.1 coordinate 6,129, forward strand.
TGCACCTAGTTTCATAAAAATCGATTAAGTAGTTTAGAACCTGGACGGCCTTTTTTCGTGGAATAAGTAGCGTTCAGTAGTTTAGGTAAAAGTAAAACACAAATAGAGTTAATTGCGTATATATAATATTAGTCGATACAAATATTATAAATGTGTAAATGTATGTTTGTACGTTTGTCCGCCTATCACGTCGAAACGAGCGTGGGATTGACGTGTTTTTTTATGTGGACATAATTGAAGGTCTGGAGAGTGACATAGACTATTTTTTATCTTAAGGGCGGAGTCGCGGACGGACCCTAGTAAGGATATAATTGCAGTAAAGAGATTTTAATAATATTGCAATTCCAGGTCCAATCAGTGCTGCTATCTACATCTCGGACTGTGAAGTGAGCAAACTGGAGAACTTCATCCGAGATTCGCCAGTGAGTCTCAGCACCAGGACGAATGTCGGCTACCACCTTGTTTTTAAACATGACTCGGTATGTACTAGACTAAATATAAAATAACAATACGGTTAGTGCGCCAGATAGCTGCGCCGAAGATCGTGGGTTCGATTTCCTCTCAGGACACTTCTGTGATGGAACATATTTATATAAATATATGCTTAAACATATCAGTTGTTTGATCATCATAGTACAAGCTAACGCTTAGTTTGGGATCAGATGGCTGTGTGTGAGTTGTCCAAAGATATTTATTTATTCTACGCATTAATGCGTTAAATAATGCGCAACAAACGGGTATAAGGTGACAATAAAGTAATAATAAATAAACTATGATTCCCCGTGGGTGCCATGGGCAATACAATACAATTACAAAAAATACTGTACCCAAAGAAAGAAATATTTTGAATCTGGATCCTTCACTTAACAGGCAAGATCACTACAAACAAGACTAAAGGGATACTCGGCTGAATATTTTTAAAATCAAGAAAATTTGAATTTGTCCACAATGACTTTAAAAAAAAATCGTTTTTAATTTTTGGTTTTATCATATTTCAAATACATATCTAAACATCTGGAGTTATCAGTAAGCACGGCACTCCACCAAACTGCTGGTCGCCGTAAGTGGCGACAAGCGGTTGAAAAAGATTGAATAGAGAGATATCAAACATAAATACAAAACAATAATTTCGACTCAACCATGTTAACAATAAGGTCGTATTTCAACTAAACGAGATAACAATAAGTTGGTTTCAGATGCACTACCCAGTGAACTATCTCCGTAACGTAGCGCTGCAGAACGTGCGCACGCCGTATGTGTTCCTGATGGACGGTGATTTCGTGCCCATGGCCGGGCTATACGACCACTTGCGGTCTTCTATACGCCTCATCAATCCTTATCCGCAAAAGAAGGTTTGTTAATTTATGTATATCTCATTATATAGAAGCGTTCATAGCTGGCGGCTTGTTCCGATTGTAGGTACTCGAAAAAGATAAGCAACAGCGGGCACGGACGGTGGGAGGAGGACCGCTGTCGAAAAATTTATGAGCGGCTTACGAGCTTCGGAGGGCACGTAAAGTCGATCTCGGTTGTTATCGTAAAGCAATCGTTAAGCCACGTCAGAGGCCTTTAAGTGGGTTGGCTTCTTATACTTGGCTACTAACCCCTCCACCAACTCGCATTGGAGCAGCGTGGTGGAGCATGCTTTCGGTCTCATCAGTATAACGAGACCCGTGCTCATTAGCGGGCCATCAATGGGTTGAAGCCAGGTTTAGATTTAAAGTACTCTTGAAACAATCCTAGTACAGAATTTTGGTGTACTTTAAACGTTAAGGATTAATGAAATTTAGCTGATTTCTTTATTAACGGCATATAAAGTAAGTAAATAAATTTAAAAAAAAAATAAGAAATAATTAATTTAAAAAAGCTACCAAATTATTTCAATAATATCATGCACCAGTTTCCGCCAATGTGTTATATCAGACTATAATTTACCTTTGTGCCTGATTTCATTCAGATCCGTTCTACAGTTTTTGCGTGAATACGTAATAAACATCCATCCATTCATTTATTCATTCATTCATTCATCCATCCATCCCTCACAAATTTTCACATTTACAATATTAGTAGGTTTTAAATCACAAATTTGTATACCCAGTGTCTTGTAATCCCGGCGTTCGAAACTCAACGGTACCGAGCCTCAGTCCCGCGGAACAAGGCGGCACTACTGGCCAGGCTGTCCACACTGCACGCAAGCGGAGACGTCGCTCCCTTCAGAGTGCGGGAGTGGCCTAGAGGGCACCGCGCCACCAACTACTCTAGGTGGACCACTGCTACTGCGCCCTATGAGGTACGTTGTTTGAAACCGATAAATTACTGGACTGATGGATTCGTAGGGAAATTAAATGTGTGAGCGACTGAGGTTTACAGGCTATCTCGCTCTTATTGATGTAATCTGTAGTGTACGTTAAATAAGTTAGCGCTTGTCAATTATTTTTATAATGCTTAAATATATGTATATGAGTTAAATAACTTTAGAATCAGTATATCGATAGGAAAGAAAATAACTTTTCATTTTGATGATATCAATATTTCGTAAACTTAAACTCTGATCACTTATTTCATGTAGGTGTGAGTATTTTCAAAGACTCATAACCGGTACGACTATAATTTTTGGAATCAAAGAAAAAAAATGCAGTTGTTGGAGACGTGTGTGACGCGCTTACTACTCGTCCGTAATTTGTCATTATTGTTTATTTATATATCATTTTAGTACTCCTAACGCCATCTATTATTACATTTATAAAACCAATAAATTGTGGAGACTGAGTAACAGGAGGTAGTGTAATAGTTATTTATTAATAATGCACCTTCAATTCTGCTGAAGAGGTACTTTTCTATGCGAGCGTTAGCTACGAAGAACGATACTGTCTACCTCCTGTTACTATCTCACCTTACCAACAAGTTTTTTGAAGTTTTCCTCTATTTTCACTCGACTTATTGCCTACAGTAGTAAAGAGGTCGGTTTTTTTTAAATTCTTTGTCATTATTATTTCCCATTTCCAGGTGGAATGGCAATTGGACTATGAACCATACCTGGTAGTGCATCGGACTGTACCCAAGTATGACACCAGGTTTTCTGGATTCGGTTGGAATAAGGTATGGTCCAGTTTGTATTGAACCCACAATAGCTTGGTCTAGGGAACGCTTTACCATGCTGCTCCAAGATTTTCAATCCATTGATGACGTTCGTTGTTTAATGTTTTTAAAATACTTTGTAACTTATAAAGTATTCCTAATGCTATTCTATTATCATTTTACAAAACCAACTAGCTTTTTTCCTACGTCCGCGTGCTCCCTGTGGTGAAATCGATATATCTATATATGTTGGAATTATATTCCCTGCTATCAGTGTTAGCTACTGCAAAGAATTTCTGTAGAAGAAAAAATTGTATGTGTCATATGTACATATGAAGCGAATGACGAAAAATTTGCTTGATAGTAATTATGTGTAAAATGTATCAGGACTCTTTCGTAACGCAAAAGGAGTGGCAAAAGGGTTAAAGGGAAAAGGAAACCTTTAGGGTTTGTCATATATTTTTTTAATATATTTTTTTATTAATTTCATAGTTGATGAAGAGCCTTTTATTGTAAAATTTTGGCTTTCGTTAAGTGAGCTTTTGGTTCTATAGACAAAATATGAACCTATATATATGATATGTTAACCCAGGTATCACATAGTGTGGAGCTAAGAGCCCAGGGGTACAGGCTGGTGGTGCTGCCGGGCGCTTTCGTCGTGCACACGCCCCACGCCCCTTCTCCTGACATCACTGCATTCCGCGCCGACCCGCATTACCGAGTGTAAGAACTTTTTTTTATTGTCCTACTAGTAAATGCTTCATTTCTTCTTCTAATATTATAAATGTGGAAGTTTGTAAGGATGGATGGATGTTTGATACTCCTTCACGCAGAAACGACTTAACGGATTCATTTTTATTTTAAGTAAGTTAGCGCATGACTACGAAACCACCTGTTGGTAGGTGGCGACGAAGTCTTTGATGGTAAATCGCACTAACTTAATAAAAGCCTACTCACTCTTGACTTGAAGACATTTACGTTATAATCAAACGGGAACCGACGCGGGCAACTTATTCCATTCCTTCGCAGTGCGAATGATGAACGACGAGTAGAATGAATTTTGGCACAGGGATAAATTATAATCGGGAATAATACGTAGACTAATTTTTATCAACATACCAAGCAGGCGAAGCCGCGGGTGGAAACAACAAACACAATTTTTTTGAGGAGACGGAGATATTCTAAATATATAAAATGTAGTGTATGTATGTCTTATTCCAGAGTATAATCTATCTCTGTGCCAAATATAACCAGATCCGTTCAGTAGGTACTTTTTGCGTGAAGGAATAACAAACATCCATCCATCCATATATCTATCCATCCATCAAATCATCACAAAATTTATTATTATATCAGTAGGTTACGACGTCTGTCCTACATATCGTTGATTTAGAATTAGAGATATATTCAAATAAACATAAATGTACAAACCTATTAATATTTAAAAACACAAGCTTTAATTTAACAGTAAAACAGTTTAACTATAAATCCCTATTAAAAAAAGCATGAATTTATAGAGAATAAAAAAAGAAATATAAAATTTCATAACTGTATTGTTTATCCCATGTCTTTAGTATAAGTTTTATTTTTCAATTGTTTTAATATGACTTGTATTTTTTCAGTTGTCTAGCTCTACTGAAGCAAGAATTCCTAGAAGATCTGAATCGGAAGTATAACGTTACCTTGGACGAGCCCTCCAAGCCAGACTCCCTGTACCTGGGCCAGGCCAAAAGTTTCTTGTTAAACCAGAAACACAATTAGGCCCCAGAAATATGGATTGCTTTTATTTATTTAAATTACATATTGTAAGTAAATGCTTAACTACAATCCCACCTGTTAAGTGGCGATGTAATCTTAGATGGTAAAGCGCATTAAGTCAGAAGAAGCCTATTGTTCTTGTCTTGGAGAGGACACGGCAGTCCCGGAGTCCTTGTGCTGTGACGGCACTTAATGGTACGGTTAGCAGAAAAATCGTTCAATTTTTTTGTGCATTTTTTCAGCGGTCTATTCTGTTGACGTTCTGTACTGTTGGCAAAAGAAATATCAAATTTCTTACCTATATTTTTATTGTGATTTTTTTTGTGTATTCTTTATGTATGATGTATGTGTGTGTTGTTAAACGTAATGTTGTTGGATGAATAACCAAAAACTAGTATAATAAATAACTCAGTATTATTTAATTTTGCATTTTGCATTTCTAGAATGTTTTATTACTAGGGTCCGCACGCGGCTTCGCATGCGTTATCTACACTTATATTATGAAGAGGAAAGATTTGATTATTTGTTTGTTTGAATTGAATAGGCTCCGAAACTACTGGACCGATTTAAATAAAAAATCTTTTACCATTAAAATCCTACATTATCCCTGATAAACATAGGCTATAATTAATACGAGAAAAAATAGGGATCCGCGTGAAAATTACAATAATGTAACCCAACATGTGGAATACAATCTTTATATCCCATATTGACAATAGAGCAACATGATGCACTACAGTTTAAAAGAGGACATCCTTATCTACAGATAAATCCGCTATACCATATGTCTAATTGTTACAGTAATATCACGATACGTATTTTTTTAAAGTAAATTATTCTTCCGAAGCGAAGCGAGGACGATTTCTAGTATGTTATATAATTTTTTCCGAATTTCTCACCAATTTTCATCATATGATTAGACAGTTTACACAAAATTACACACTGAAACCTTCCTCGAAAATTATTGAAAATCACATGAAAATCTGTTCAATATATTTTGAGTTTATCGCGAACAGACAGAAAGACGCACCATGAGGACTTTTTTTTATAATATGTAGTGATAATTTCTGGCAATACTTCTACAATTTTTTTCTGACGGAGCCAAAATTACAGAATCCTTTAAAATCAGTCATAATAAACATAGCCATTTTTTGTCAACGTACCTACCATGAGAGTGGGCCTACGATATATTTTTTTTAATTTTGCAGGATTTGACACGAAACCAAAGAAAAAAGAATCTTAAAGTATAATAAAAGAAATCATGTCCTATATTAAATTAAAGATAAAATAATTGAATTAGTTTATTAGCAAAATAAAATTATTGTATTATTTTTGTTACATGTCACGATATACATATATATTTTATATATATTCTTATTTTACTATACACAATATTATGTTCTTGAAAATACTTAAAATATCTGATTCCTCGTTTAAGTACGTATTTGCATTTATGTGGATAAAAGAATGTTTTAAATTTACTTTTACGGTGTTAATATATACGAGAAACTTCAATCGACAATCGAATACATGTCGGATCTGTGAGAAAACCAAGCTCTTGAAATGTGGGCTGGTATTTTATTTAGTTTGCTACCAACACAGCCAATGTTGACACATTTTACCATTTCACAAAGCATTTTCTGAAACACAATTCCCGGAATATAATTTAACGATCGGGTCTCTTAATGTACACTATACTTGTACTTAACGATACTAACAAACAACCTTATTTTTTTATGAAAATTTGTTTTCAAATCATTGCCGCAAATGTTGGCCAATACCAGCCAATGTTCAGTCAAAGAAGTGTCACTAGCCACTTGTTTGACTGAATATTGTATATTTAGTCATATACTTCTACAGGAGTAATGACGCTTTTCGTTTATAATTACGAATGGTCGTAAGTACAAGATTATATGTCACGATGAATGACTTTATTGCTAGGTGCAATTGGTTGTAATTGTATTGTAAAACGTATTAAAATGTTTACTATGTTCGTTAATAAACCATACATGTATGTATGTAAGTTCACGCGGACGGAATTTAACATTTATTTTGTATGGTGTTTTCTAGATGATCATTGAACGAATGTTAAAAATGGTTTTGAATATTAAGTATAATTGAAATCTTCAATATACTTAATGGAATTGAGTGAAATTGTGAAAAATATTGGTATATGTAACATCAAATCTCAAATTTGTTTCTACAAATACAAAATATTATATAGACTTTCTGTTTAGTAGCTGTTCAATGCAAGTATTTTTTTTAGATATAACTAAATATTTTAAACAATAATAATTTCTATATTTAGTTATTAATTATTTAGTTGTTACCTAGTTAAAATTCTACCAATGAATGTATTAAAAGTGCAAAATTTTTTTTTTGATGTTATGTTCATTCTGAAAATTACATAACATAATATCTCAAACTACAGATCATGTTGAAAATAGTGAAATATTCAAGCTAGTAAAGATAGCGAGCCAACATAGGTTTGCCTTGGTCACGATTCGAAAAGAATATTTAACATACAAACTTGTCAATTTTTGTCATACAAAGTTGTCAAATTTGTATGTCAAAAATTTTTTCCAATTGTTGCCGAGGTGTAAAAGGGATGAAGTTTTTTTTAATTTACCTATTCACCTATTAAAACCAATTTAACAGTAACTAAATTATTGAACCAAAAAAAAAAAGCAATGTATTATCAAAAATCTACCCGTTCATGTTTAAAATAAGTGAACAAAGAACGAATGAACGAAAATAAGTCATGACAGATGTCACTAGAATGTCTTTCGTTTTTAAAAATGTACTTTTTCCTAGTTTAAACTGTGTTTAGTTTATATCCACATCCAATACGTCCCTAAAATCAGCTCGTGCCATAAAATTGCCTTATTTCTATAAATCACAATCCCCAAACAGCTTAGACATATAATGTAAATATTATTATATTTTTTGTATAATAATTCAAACAATGAGTGATACGTAAATGCTACTTTGCAATATATTTTGTACATTGTCTTATTTGTATTATTTTTAATAGTGGAATTGAATATTAATTAAAATTTTGTATTATTTTTTTCTTGCCATTATACTTGAGTATTAAACCAAACAGAAAGCTTCATGCAGCACACGTACAGGCGCACGTATATGCGTACTAACATACGCATGTATTGATAGAGACACTGGTATCACTATACTCAGTGCAAATTCGATCTGGAATTTTTAATAACAACTGTTGCCTTGCAACCTGTGACAAATAGGAGAATGAAACATTTGTTGTTTTTTCAAGTGTTAACTCTTTGGTAACATCACATTTTTAAAAATTTACTTGTCAATTATGCTATTTGCTTGATGAAAAATGCATTTAGCGTATCAAAACAAAAACAAAACAATTACAAAAGTATAAAACAAAATACTTTAATAGGTAGAAAGGTTATAAACTCCTTCATGAAGTTAAGGATGTCAGAGTATGAATTTGTGAATGATGTGGTGTTGTAATTTTTTTGTGTGACTGGCATGACTATCTTTATTTGTATTTTGTACTTGTTCTTTGATCAATACTTAGTGCAATAACAAATTTCCATAAATATACTTTGTAATTTAGTGAAAAATTTCTTATTTATGTAAGTTGGTGAAAACCTTAAAAAAATAATTTATGGTTTGTTTACATTTACTCCGGATCTAAGTTGCAC